>JAHLJS010000194.1:0-69270 GCA_038502445.1 Eremochloa ophiuroides
CTGCAACTTAGGGAGAATCGCAAAAGAACAACAGCACATCTTCCTCAACCAAGAACGCGTGATTCCTTCTTCATATGATGCTGGGTCATGGGTTCTCGACACGGGTGCCACAAATCATATGACCGGCTGTCGAGAATCCTTAGCAAGTCTTGATGAAACAGTACGCGGGGCAGTACGTTTTGGAGATGGCTCTACAGTGGAGATCTGCGGCATTGGAGCTGTGACGATTGCCGGGAAGAATCACGATCATTGGGTTCTCTCTGAGGTATACTTTATCCCCTCACTCAAATGCAACATTGTCAGTCTTGGTCAGTTGGAAGAAGGTGGGTGCCGTATCGAGATCGACGACGGCATCCTGCGAGTCCTCGAGCGACGACAGGCAGGGCAACAGCATCGTGGTGTCCTGATCCGAGCAGAAAGGAGAAACCGTCTCTACATCATGAAGGTGAAGCTTACTTCTCCAGTATGCTTACTGACAAAATTAGATGAGGAAGCTTGGCTCTGGCACGCCCAGTATGGTCACTTGAATTTCAGGTCACTTCGTGAACTTAGAACGAAGGAGATGGTTGAGGGGATTCCTCTGATCCATCGCGCTGAGCAAGTGTGTGATGGCTGTGCTCTGGGTAAGCAGCATCGTGCACCGTTCCCACGTGCGTCGAACTACCGTGCTGGGGCAGGACTCGACCTGGTTCATGGAGATCTCTGTGGGCCAATCTCACCAGCAACACCAGGTGGCAAGTCGTATTTTCTTCTGATCGTGGATGACTTCAGTTTGTTATATGTGGTTGGAGCTACTGCAACGAAAGCTGAGGCATTCTATTATTTCAAGAAGATAAAGATAGCAGCCGAGGTTGAATCTAGTCGACGCCTGAAAGCTTTCAGAACCGACCGTGGAGGAGAATTCAACTCTGGAGCATTTTCAGTCTTTTGTGATGAGCTCGGGATTAGACACAATACTACAGCCCCATACTCTCCGCAGCAAAATGGCATCGTCGAACGACGGAATCAGATGATTGTTGAGATGGCGCGCTGCTTACTGAAAAGTATGCAGGTTCCGGGGAAGTTCTGGGGTGAGGCCGTCAAAACGGCAGTGTATCTGTTAAACAGATCACCTACGAAGAGCCTGGACGGGAAAACTCCTTTTGAAGCATGGTTTGGCAAGAAACCTGGTGTTCGACACCTACGCACATTCAGGTGCATGGCTTATGCGAAGAAGGTTGGGCCGGGATTGACGAAGCTGTTAGACAGATCTGTCCTAGGCATTTTTCTTGGGCATGAGCTGGGATCCAAAGCATATCATGTGTTCAATCCGGTGAACAACAAGTTGATGGTCACGCGAGATGTCATCTTCGATGAGAAGCGGAGCTGGCCTTGGGGGGAGAAACGTGAGAAAGCAAGCGCAGGTTCAAGCACGGCGACTACACGTTCTAGGTGCAGTATCCTGACGATGACACTGTAGCCAGTCCGGCAATGGGACACGGCGAGCCAGTTAGAGTTTCTGATACCGAGTCTGAAGGTATTTCTTCAGAGGATGATTCTCCATCCCCATCCTCACCTGCGCCGACAATTCTAGCTCCTGGACAAGGTGGTTCACTTCACACCCCGGCTGCATCACCCCAAGTCCCGATTCAATGGGCAACGCCACCTTCGGGAGACCCTGATTTCTCCACTGGAGTTCAGCTTAGATATCGATCCGTCACTGATTTGATGGAATCAACAGAGGCTGTCCCGACAGAATATAGGGGGCTCTGTCTCGTCGCTGCAGAAGAGCCACGCATGGTGGAGCACGCCTTGAGCGAACATTGCTGGAGAGAGGCTATGAAGGCCGAGATGCAGGCAATTGAGACTAACAGAACTTGGGAAGTTTCAGATTTACCGAGGAATCAAAAGGCGATTGGTCTCAAGTAGGTCTTCAAGGTGAAAAAGGATCCTGAAGGGAATATAGTCAAGTACAAAGCCCGTTAGTGGCCAAGGGATATGCTCAACAGCAAGGAGTGGATTTCGACGAGGTATTTGCTCCTGTTGCCACGATTGAAACAGTGCGACTACTGCTAGCACTTGCTGCTCAAGGTGGATGGCAGGTTCATCATATGGATGTAAAATCTGCGTTCCTTAATGGTGATTTGGCGGAGACAGTGTACGTGCAGCAACCACCTGGATCCATAGTTGGCAAAGGTGACAAGGTACTGAAGTTGAGGAAAGCACTCTATGGGCTGAGGCAAGCGCCCAGAGCGTGGAATGCCAAGCTTGACAAGGAGTTAGTTGCCTTGGGGTTTGTGAAAAGCAAACTGGAGCATGCTGTATACAAGAAAGACAGCAAGAACTCGCTTCTGATAGTGGGTGTTTACGTGGATGACTTAATTATCTCAGGACCCTGTGTTGAGCACATCAATCGTTTTAATGCTGAGATGATGAAGAAGTTCAGTATGAGTGATCTTGGCCTCCTTAGTTATTACTTGGGCATAGAAGTGAAGCAAGGAGAAGAGGGGATCACGCTGAGTCAAAGTGCGTATGCACTGAAGATACTTGAATCAGCCGGTATGGCTAACTGCAATCCATGTGAAACTCCTATAGAAGCACGTCTGAAATTCAGCAAGAAGGAGGATAATCCAGTGGATCCGATAGGATACAGAAGCATTATAGGAAGCCTCAGATATATTGTCAACACTAGACCTGATCTTACTTATGCAGTTGGAGTGGTCAGTAGGCATACGGAGGCTCCAGCGAAAGAACATTGGGCTGCAGTCAAGCATATACTCAGGTACTTAAAAGGCACTGCTGGGTATGGATGCAGCTATGTGAGAGGCAATGAATTGAAGCCAATTCTACTCGGGTACAGTGACAGCGACTTCACCGGAGATATTGAAGACAGAAAGAGCACTACGGGTGTTGTCTATTTTCTTGGCAGTAGTCTGATCACATGGGCTTCGCAGAAGCAGAAGATTGTTGCCTTGTCCTCGTGCGAAGCCGAGTACGTAGCAGCAGCTGCAGCGGCATGTCAAGGGGTTTGGTTGAGCCGACTCTTAGCAGATCTTACAGGAACCAAGGAAACACCAGTGAAATTACTTATGGACAATATGTCTGCCATAGCACTCAGCAAGAATCCGATGCATCACGATCGCAGCAAGCATATTGATACTAAGTATCATTTTATTCGTGAATGCATTGAGGAAGGAAAGGTGGAAGTAGACCATGTCGGGACTGCAGGGCAGCTTGCCGATCTATTCACCAAGGCACTGGGGCGAGTCAAGTTCGTAGAGCTCAGGAATGCTCTTGGTATTGTTCAGGTGCAACAGGTTTAGGGGGAGTTTGTTAGCTAAAACTGTTGCGAGTCCGTTTGTAATTTGGTTTCTAGATCGAGTCAAATAGGAGTCAGGTTGGGGCACGCGTGAACAAAGGTGTGCTTGGTCACGACGTCGCCCGGAGTCCAAGTCGTTCGCGTCATGGAGTGCGTTGCGCACGCGGTGTGTCGCTGCGGTGAAACAGAGGCCCACACAACGTTCGACATGGCGCGGGTCTGAGTCGGACTCTAAGTCCGGAGTCTTATATAAATAAAGGGACAATGACCAGGAGAGCTGCGTTGGTCAGCAGCACAAAATTCTCTCTTTCGCGTTTACTGTTTTTCATTTTGTATTTGTTGCCACGGTCACCACGTTCACGCCGGCGTCGAGCACCGCCCGAGGTGCCGGTCCAGGGCATCGCCTGGTTCCAACAACCGGGTGATAGAGAAGCTGCGAGTAGAGGTGCCAGAGGCCCGCCACAGATCACGACTCCAGGCCACGCCACCAACACAGCCATGTGCAGGGAGACAGGGCATAGTTGAAATCGCTTCCGGTTACATCACAAACCATGCTTACAGAAAAATTCTCAACTTTGGATATCTGCAAACAAACGACGGAGATGCTGTGTTGGGAAACCAAGTCGCGCACCGCAGATCGACGAGCCCGGCTATTCAAGCCGCGGGCATTTCAGACAAATATGTGGTTTGCACTCATGGGGCAGGCGAGGAACGACGTGAGTGCCGGTCCATCAGATCGACGGCGGCTCGTCATCGGCGAAGGCGGTACCTCCCATGGGAAATAGTTCGCGCATGGCGGCCCGCTTGACTGCTTTTTTTTCTTCTTCTTCCTATCGGTCCCAAGGTCAAAGAAATAGGTTCAGTGGTTCGACGTCCCAATGGTTGAAAGTGGGCCGGAGCCAGAACTAGGATAGGGATCAGATTGGGAGCAGGAGGAAAACGGCTCGGCGAAGGTTTCGTGGAACTTCGACGCGATGAGGGTGTCCGGGTTCCCGTTGTTCGTGTCATTCTGGCGGTTGTTCCACTTGTTGATCAGCACCCGACGAGCTTGTTTCTCTGGGTTGGGGTGGCGAACAGTGGACTTAGCTGCCAGCCTGCCGTTGCGCCGTGGCGGCTCAACCGTACGCTGGCTCGCGCCCCGCTGTGACGGTGCTAGGGTGAAGCAAGAAGTCACCAAGGAGGAGCTTGAGAGATTCGACGAAGTCGCTTCCTGATGGCGACTGCAGGCGCGCAGCAACAGCGGGAGCTGAATCAACAACGGCCAGGCCACGAGCCGACGAAGGCCCAGTGACCGGCCTAGCGGTGTATACTCCTGCACAGGATTCATAGTAGAATAGCAAACAGCCGTGGCGGGGCCCGGCCTAGAAACGGCGTTCATAAAAAATTCGGACTCGCGCCAGATGGGCTGGGAGGGGGGGTGGCGTGATGCAGTCGGTACCTTCGAGCCTAGGGACCCTGTAGGTGAAGCTCCCCGTGGAAGCACCGGTGAGGCGAGACCACCGGCGCCAGGCCAGCGAGAACTGTGGGTTGCCGGCGGGCGAAGTGGTACCTAAGACCAGTTCGAGGTCCTCACGGCGGGAGAACCAAACAATGAAGTCCTCGGGCGCATGGTGCAGCACGGACACCGCGTCGTCGGAGATCCCAAAATAGACGGAGAGGTGCTCGCGCACCATGGCGGGGGAGACCGGAGGTCTTGTACCGGTGAACACCGCCACAAGTACCAGGGAGAGGGCATCCTCGGCCGTCTGCAGGTCACTCGAGCGCGGGACAACCACCAACACCTCCATATATGACTTGACGTCGCCAGCAGGAACACCAGCGGAAGGCTTATGCGGCAGCTGCGAGGATGCAGCCGGCTGCTCAGGGGGCGGGTGTGAGGGTCCCTGGGCCCCAGGGCTCGGAGGTGCGCAACGACGAGGGACCGACGGCGAGCAGCCCATGGAGATGGATCGCACGGAGATGGTGTCGTCGCGCCATCTAGCGGGGGGAGCGACGGCTCCATGGGCGGACTTCGAGGCCGGTGCAGGAGCGGGGGCGGGGAGGAGGAGGTGGGCACCGGTGCCGCAGTGGCAGCCGGCAAGGGGGCGGTGGACGCCGGGGCTGGAGTAGCCGCCGGCGGAGGGAGCCTCACTCGCTCACTCAGTCACCTTATCGATTAGACTTAGCTGTAGAAAAATAGAAAAAAATGTCAGGACCACCGCCCTCTCAGGTATATAATATATAATATAACCTAACTAGATAGTCTTCCGTTAACTAACATTAGTTACAGTCATCTTTCATCAAGAACCAGTACAGTAAAGATATCCATGACAACTTGCTCCGTGTTCACAAGTTGTTTCGCTTAGTCATCACACATACACTCAGAGTACCAGCGAAAGTCTTAATTTAAATAAACTAAGTTTCAATACACGCATATGGGTTCCTGTAAATGGGCGCCCATTGATTTGAAGAACGCTTAGTTGGAAGGCCGGTGTTATAACTGCTTTTCCCCAAACCACCTTGCTCGTACCTGCCAGCGTCGCCCGAGGTGCTGGAGATGCTACCGATCGGGGCATAGAGCGGTGGATTGCAAGGGAGGAACGCAGCATATAAGGCAACAGAAAGAGCAACGAACCAGTCCAACACCCATAGCCACAACCTTCCCCACCTGGGGTTCACAGAAGACCGACCACCGTTCCTTTGCGGAGGTGGTCTGTGGAGGAGAGAAGATGGCGATGGCGAGGTACCCAGGCGACCCGAGGGCGCGGCCGGCGCGCAGCCACTGGGCTCATCAGGAGGCGCAGGGATGAGCTCATCAGGCACGCTGCAGTCTGCTGGATCGATGGCAGCAGCCATGACACGGAGCCATACCATGTTGGCGAAGCATTGCTCAGCAGGCTCAACCTTCATCATGAAGACTTCCAGGTGATCAAGCACTTCCCCGAGCAATACCTCGTCATCTTCTATGACTCTGCGGTCTGGCAGAGGGTGGTTGACAGGGGCGCCGTCGACGACGACAACGGGCGGGTGTTCCATTTCGCCGCCTGGAACGAACGTCGGTATGCCACCAGTGTCAACTGGGAGTACCACGTCAAGGTGAGGATTGAGGGTGTTCCCGTGCATTACTGGGCGGAGGAGGTGGCCGCGCTGGCGCTCAGTAGGAGCTGCGTGATCCACCGCATCCAGGAGAAGACGCGGCGCAGGTAGCGCACCAGGTCCTACGACCTATGGGCCTGGTGCTGCGACATTTGTGACATTCCCGCGGAGGTGTGGCTCATTGTCACGGAGCCTGACACGGAGCCGCCGCCGATCTCAGTCCCGCTGCCGCCATCACCGTACCACGACGACCCAGAAGACCTCAAGCGCTGCCACGGATACCTGCTTCGCATTCACATCGAGGTGGTGGAGGACCTTTCCTTTTTGCAGGGACGTGGAAGAACCGGAGGCTATCCGGACCGCAAGGCCCGCCGGGAGTTCATTTGGAACTACGGGACCCCTGACTCGATGGGGGAGCGCGTTCAGGGCGGCCGCAGCCATGACCGTGGAAGGGACATCAGGCGTCACCCGAGGCGTGACGACGATGACCATGAAGAATGGCGTGACCACGGTGGCCGGCGCCGCCGCAGCATCTCGGTGTGGGCGAGGAGCTCACACTGCAGGGCCGGGCCAGACGATTGCATTAGCTCCAGCAGGTGGCGTGAGCGGAGGAGCTCGCCACCAAGGGGGAGCAGAAGGGCGGTGGCCCCTGAGAAGACTCCAGTCATGATTTGGAGGGCCAAAGTGAACAATACGGGCAGGAAGAAGAAATCAGTCTCCTTTGCAAACCCCATCGCGACAATGATGGGGCCCATCAAGACCAAGATGGAGGATGACAGCATATGGCTCATCATGGGTAACCCTCAAATCTCCCCTAAAACTTCTTCATTTTTTGAGCCAGACTTGGCAGACAACAATCTCATGGTTTTGGCAAACAAGATTGTGGTGGAGGAAGCATGCAAGGCTGCAGGGGAACACCCCATGGAGGGAAGCGACCTCGACAAGGAGAAAAGCACGCCTATGCTGGTTGACGGCGACACCATCAGCAAGGAGGTGGGGCAAGCCCTGGATCAGTTACAAGAACTGCTGGTGAGTTCTCCTGCCCAGTCAGGTGGCCAAACATTTGAAAATGCAGAATCCGTTCATCTGGAGTTTGATAACGTAACATCCTTTCAACTAGAGCCCGCTGCCCATTTGGTGATAATAGTTAACACAGAACCTATCTATTTAGAGGAAACTGCCCAAGTTTCTGAAATTGAAAGCGCTCATGGCCTGGCAGAAGGGATAGAAGGGGCACCACACTTTGATAACACTGACATTGAAGCGGAGCATCCCTCGGGGGCTGCTCTGCCAGACCCGGAGGTCTTAGCAACACATGAAACTGTTACAGAAATGTTAGGGGAAGTCGCCCAGGCGGTAGGGGACGACATTACCGCCAGTAATCAGCAACCAGAAGAGCCTGTTCACATTTTCTTGAACTCAATCACTAGAACCTTAGCACCACCACTGCTAGACACGCCCCCTCCTATAGCCTCAAATCACTTAAGCACAAGACCACTCTATAGTGGTCTAGAGGGTGAGGCGCCTTGCGAGGCAACCAGTGATCTTAAAAGGCACAGCGCCAGGTTAGCAAAGAAAGCTGCAGTAAATTCAGGTAAGGGCAGCATTGAAATCGCCCAAGAACTGTTGGTTAAAAAACTGGGGTCCTTGGCAGGTGGGGAGAGCTCCAAAAATAAAATTGGCGAGTCTGAGACAACTGATCATAATTTTCTTCTACAGGATCTTGAGAAGCCAGTCAAGGAGGCTACGATGTAGGCAATCAAGTCTCTCATTGAGGAGGACGCCAAAAGGCAGAAGAAGGAAGGGACCCCCAATGAGGTGGCAGGGGGCCTGAGCGTGATGGCCTAGATGCCATTTCACTGGTGGACTGTATGTTCATCAATGTTACCTCAATGGATGGGAGGGTCTGGGGTTTCCAGCCCCATGTATCTTAGGCAACCTGTTCTCAGTAGCGCCCTGCGTGGTGTATGGGCGTCGACGCCCCTGTTTCATTTGGAACCTCTTAGTTTGTTTCGGCACTTCACCTGCTGGCCTCGTAGCCTTCGGCGACAATACTGTTCGTACTGTTATGCCGGAGTGTCCGGACTTTCGCCTGCTAGCCTCGTAGCCTTCGGCGACAATGCTGCTCGTTCTGTAATCGATGCCGGAGTGTCCGGCTAACCAGCATGTGTAAGTGGGATCATTTCTTTGCATGGCAAAGGATGGCAACTGAATGTGTAGATGTCCAGAGTAGTCAGCCTATCCAATTATGTCAGCTAAAGACTGCAAAATCTTGTGCTGGAACGTGAGAGGCTTAAACGGACGGGGCAAAGTGCGCCGCGGTATGCAGACAAATTCTTTCTTCTGAGGCAACGATTGTTTGTCTTCAGGAAACGAAACTAGAGGCGTGGAGTCGTAGCCTTATCCTCGAAACAGTAGGCCAAGACTTTGTAGACAATGCAGTATTCTTGCCGGCAGAGGAAACCAGGGGAGGAATCCTACTGGCTGTTTCGGAACGCTTCTTTACCTTGGGTTAGCCTTACCTCACGATGAACACAATCTCGACAAAGATCACGATGAGAGCTGAAAATACAGAATGGACGATAACAGGAGTGTACGGCGCACAATCCGATAGCGACAAAATCCTCTTCATTCAGGAAATCGCCAACCTAGAGCCACACGTTCTTCCCTCCTGGCTCATCCTGGGGGACTTCAATTTGATCCTTCGCGCCCAGGACAAAAACAACTCACACATTAACTTACCAATGATCGCAAGATTTAGGGCCATGATTGATGATCTGGAACTCATACCTATTGAGCTAAAGGGTAAACGATTCACATTGTGCAATGGTCAACTTAATCCAACCATGACAAAAATTGATCATCTGCTGGCTTCTACAGAATGGATCGATCTTTTCCCAAGGGCGGAACTACACGCACTGGCTTCATTAGGTTCAGACCACTGCCCGCTTTTCTTGAATGGTGATACAGAATTTAATTTCTATGGGGGTTTAGATTTGAGGCGTATTGGACCAAAATGCTAGGCTTCTTGGACATCGTGAAAGAAGCTTGGGAAAGGCCAGTTCACACACAAGATGCCATCCTGCGCCTCCATGTCAAATTGCGGCGAACAGCAAAGGTGCTCAAAAACTGGAGAAGAAAGTGTTTAGGAAACTGGAAGATCAAATGGGCCATACTAAATTTGGTCACAGCACACCTGGAGAGAGCTCAAGAAATCAGAACACTAACAACAGAAGAATTAGAGTTCAAGAAATACCTTAACCTGAAGGCCCTTGGTTTTGTGGCAATACAAAGGGCGAGAGCTCGACAGCACTCTAGACAAACTTGGATAAGGGAAGGAGACACGAACTCACGTTTTTTTCACATCCATGCCAATAATCGCAGGAAAAAGACTTTTATCAGTACCCTACAGGGGAGTTCAGGGGTTGTAACATCGCAAGAGACTAAGGAGCAGCTGATACACTCTCATTTCAGCAACCTCCTAGGGACCTCATTTAACAGATCAAAGGCGATTAATTGGGAGGGCCTAGCATACCATAGGCATGACCTGCAGGACTTGGACGCCCCCTTCACGGAACAGGAGATTGAGGCGGTTATCAAGATGATGCCGAACGAAAAGGCGCCCGGACCGGATGGTTTCATAGGGATATTCTACAAGTTATGCTGGCCAGTTATAAAGGAAGACCTTATCCAGGCAATCATGTACTTCTACACTTTCAGGACTTCAAAATTGGGCCTAATAAATGATGCTAACATTGTCCTACTGCCAAAAAAAATAGGAAGCTGTAGAGATAAAGGACTACAGGCCGATAAGCCTCATCAACAGCGTGGCCAAAATCATAACAAAATTACTTGCGAATAGATTGGCACCGAAATTAAACTCCCTTGTTTCGAACGCACAGAATGCCTTCATAAAGAGGAGATGCATACACGATAACTTCATCTATGCACAACGTGTAATCCAGGCACTACACAAGAAGAGGAAGCCTTCACTGTTCATCAAGCTTGACATCTCCAAGGCCTTTGACTCGATTGACTGGAGATTCCTGCTGGAAGTGCTAGATGAGTTGGGATTCAGCATTAGGTGGAGGAATGGATTTCGGCTATATTGGGAACCTCCTCGTCGAGGATACTAGTGAATGGACAGCCAACTGAGCAAATTCGACATGCAAGGGGATTACGCCAGGGGGATCCACTGTCACCCATGTTGTTTATTCTGGCCATTGATCCCCTTCATCGCATTATCGAGGAGGCGGCGCGGCAAGGGATACTCAAGCCAGTACTCCCCAGGGCTGCAGCCCTGCGGTGCTCACTATATGCTGATGATGCGGCGCTGTTCGTGGAACCGAGCATAACTGAACTAAATAATCTGCACAAGATCCTGAAGTGCTTTGGTGACTGCTCGGGCCTCCATGTAAATTTAGCCAAAACAGAGATTTTTCCTATAAGCATGGACAAGCACAGTGGACCAACTGCTCCAAAATTTTACAGGAAAGGTCAGCAAATTCCCGGGAACATACTTGGGCCTTCCTCTGCACACCAGAAAACTGCGTCGGATTGATGTACAACCCCTGCTCAATAAGATAGGAACCAGGATACCGAGTTGGAAAGGACGGCTCTTGTCCTCAGCTGGTAGGGAGACTCTTGTAAAGTCGGTGCTGTCGTCACAACTGATTTACCATCTGACAGCTTTTGAGGAGCAGAAATGGCTTCTAAAGAGAATCGACAAATTCAGAAGAAGCTTCCTATGGCGGGGTGAAACTCCAGATAAGGTTTCCGGGGGTCATTCCCTCGTCAATTGGGCAACTACTTGCCTGCCTAAAGACAAGGGGGGGCTGGGTGTCTTGGACCTTGAACGGTTTGCTAGGGCCCTACGGTTGAGATGGTTATGGCAACGCTGGAAACACAAGGACAAGCCCTGGATAAATCTGGACCTTCCATGCGATAAGACAGACAAAGAATTATTCGCGGCATCTACTAGAGTCACCATTGGGAATGGGCAGTGGGCATCCTTCTGGACATCATCATGGATGGAAGGACAAGCTCCTAAAAACATTGCACCCTTGCTTTACAAGAAAGCAAAGCGGAAAAACATATCGGTGTGCAAGGCATTACAGGGGAACCGCTGGATAGCTCACGTCACACCAATCTCATCGGCCCAAGAGTTGAGTGAATATATCCAGCTATGGGAGGCCGTAAATCAGTTGCAGCTAGACGAGAGCAGGGAGGACAGCATAATTTAGAGATGGACGATCGATGGGTAATACACGACGAAAAGTGCGTACAACATGCAGTTCCAAGGCTCTTTTAGTAAGCTTAAGCTATTGCCAATTTGGAAAGCGAAAGTGGAGCCTAAGTGCAGATTCTTCGCCTGGACTCTCCTTCATAGGAAAATTCTGACAGCAAACAATTTGATGAAGCGGCATTGGCCTTGTGACCCTTTATGCAGGCTATGTGGTACTGAGCCAGAGACTCCAACTCACCTATGCAAGGACTGCACCTTCACCAAAGAAGTTTGGGATATACTAAGGGGCTGGCTGGGGTTTTCATGTCTCAACTCAGTGACATCAAATGGGTCTCTTCATAATCATTGGTAAAGATGCCGGAGGAAAATAGCGAAAGAAAACAAGAAAGTCTTCGACGGGATAATGATCTACTTTTGGTGGAACGTATGGAAGGAGAGAAATAGAAGGACTTTTCAAAACGCTTTCCTGCAGCCAAGACAAGTAGCGTTCCTCTGCAAAGAAGATATAGATCAGCAGCATATGGCGAGGAGAACACAAAATGTTTAGAGTACACCTTTGGGTTTGTGGGGCTTTGTGCTTTAGAGTGTTTTTTGGTTGGGTCGTGTTTTTCTCGGACTTTGGTAGGGTGGTAGTTTCAAATGCAGGTAGGCTAAGGCAGTCCGAGTCTTGTTAATTAAAAAAATTTTGTATTGTTTTCTTTTCTTCTTCTAATAAAAATCCGGCAAAGCTTTTGCCGCCCTTTAAAAAAAATGCTAAGCAAAGAAACTGGGTTATCCAACAATCTACCCCTAAGCCTGACTCGGTTTACTTGATTTTGACGATGCCGATCTTGCCGCGGAGTTCACTGAATTGCACACGTCCAAGTGACTTCATCAGGATATCCGCGAGCTCCTCCTCGGTGCTCACGTGATCCACGTAGATCCTCCCGTTCTCCACACATTCACGAATAAAATGGAATTTGATGTCGATGTGCTTACTTCGGTCATGAAGAATGGGATTTTTGCTGAGAGCGATTGCGGACTGATTGTCCATCTTCAACAGCGGTGGCTGGACCTTGACGCCAGTGATGTCGCCCAGCAGCCGCACAAGCCACACGGCCTGGCACGCTCCAGCTGCGCCGGCCATGTACTCCGCTCCACAAGTTGAGAGGGCCACCGTCTTCTGCTTTTGGGACTGTCATGACACAGGCATGTCACCCAGGAAGAAGATGACGCCGCCGGTGCTCTTCCTCTCATCAACGTCTCCCCCAAGTCGCTGTCGGTGTACCCGGCCAGCGTGTAGCCTGTCAGCTTGATGTCGGTGTTGCAGTGCTTGGGGTATTCGATGCCGTAATCGAATAGGATGTGCTTGACGGAAGCGAGGTGCTGCTGCTTTGGCTTCTCCATGAAGCGGCACACATAGCTCACCGTGTATGTGATGTCGGGCCGAGTGTGCACTAGATAGCGCGGACTTACCACCAAACTCCTGTACATCGTCACGTCGACTTCCGGCGTCGAGCTCTTGGCAGAGAGCTGCAGCCGGACCTCCATCGGCGTGTGGCATGGGTTGCAGGTTCCCATGCCAGCCTTCTCCAGCAGCTTGCGTGAATATGCTGCTTGTCCCAAAGTGATGGCGTCACGTCCTTGCTTGACCTCCAAACCGAGGTAGAAGGACATGAGCCCGAGGTTCACTCATCTTGAGCAGACGGCGCATCTGCTCCTTTAACGCCTCGACATCCTTGGGCCTTGCTCCAGTGATGATTAGTCATCGACATAGAGCCCGACCACCACACGTGACGCCGCAGCGCCCTTGGTGTACATCCCATGCTCGCTGGCGCACCTGGTGAAACGGAGTTCGCGCAGGCTGCTGTCCAGCTTTGGATTCCACGCATGGGGAGCCTGACGAATCCCGTACAACGCCTTCCTTAGCCGCAACACCTTCCCTTCGTGCCCAGCAGGAACAAAGCCCGGCGGCTGCCGGACATACACCTCCTCCTTCAGCTCGCCGTTCAGAAACGCTGACTTGACATCCATTTGATGCACAAGCCAACCTCTCTGAGCTGCTACGGCGAGCAGCATGCGCACAGACTCCATCCAATGCGACCGGGGCAAACGCCTCGTCGTAGTCGATCCCTGGTTGCTGGAGGTAGCCCTTGGCGACGATGCGGGCCTTGTGCTTGACGACGACGCCCTGCTCGTCGTGCTTCAGCTTGTACACCCACTTCAGGACAATTGGGCGATGGCCTGGAGGGAGGTCGACAAGCGCCCACGTCTTGTTCTACTCAATGGAAGCCATCTCCTCCATCACCGCCTTGCGCCAGCGGTCATCGCTGCGCGCCTCCTCGAACGTGGCCGGTTCATCATCACTGGTGGCGAGGAGCAAGTCCTCATCGACCACAAACTCCGGCTCTACCAAGCCAGGAATCTCCACCATCCCTAAGATGTTGTCCAGCTTTCGGAACCGGAGGGGTGCACCACCCATGACAAGTTGCTCCGTGTTCACAAGTTTTGTTCCACAGACTTAGTCATCACACAACACTCAGAGTACCAGCGAAAGTCTTGATTTGAATAAACTAAGTTTCGATACACGCTTATGGGTGTGCCACTCCTTAAGCCTAGGGCTCATCTACCGTTCCTGGCCCTGGGAGGACTCATGGGCATAGAAGAAGCCATAAGCTAGAGCTGTTGTGCCTGCAAAATCTTAAATAATCGGAGAGTGATGACTCAATAGAACTTACCCATAAGATTTATAAGATTTATGCAATTTAAACCATTAGCAAGGAAAGCGATTGGTTTTTCATAAAATTTGTACATAAAGTAAGTGATCTTATATAAGAAAGTGCAGCATGGTTGGTAGGATTAACAATTAGCAAAAGTGCAGGTTGATCTTTCACCGAGTTATGTTCTCATCACTAGTCCGTATCTAGAAGCATGGAAACTATAAAGAGTTGGGTACACATTAACCCCTAACGCTGGAAAAAAACTCGAAACTTGCTAACTCGCTCGACTCGCTCGTTAATGGCTCAGCTCGAACTGGACTCGTTTTATAACGAGCTAGCTCGTTTTAGAACGAGCCAGCTCGAGTTGGCTCGCGAGCTGCTCGTTAGCTCAATTCACAAGTCATCAAAGTAACGTGCTTTTGTTATATATCTAACAAACTGACATATTTTAAATAGTTACATTATCTATTAGATAGAGGGAGTACTATAGTGTATTATTATACTTTATATATAGCATATATTAATTTTTTCATTTGATTATGGCTTTCTTTTGAATTATTATTATTATTAAAATTTTGATAAATACATATACTCTCCCTCTGTCCCAAAATAGATTCATTTTCACTTCTCAAGAAGTCAAAGACTTTTAGCCTTTGACCAAATATATATAAAAAATATTAATATCCATAATATATATTAGTATTATTAGATAGATCGTTGAATATATTTTCATAATATATTTATTTGAAGATATAAATGTTGCATGTATCTTCTATAAACTCAGTTAAACTTGAGAAAGTTTGACCGGCACGCATCGCATAACGATATCTATTTTGGGACAAAGAGAGTTTTTTTTGTATTTTTTTTATGTTTGGCTCACGAGCCAAACGAGCCAGTTCGAGCTCACTAACGAGCCGAGCCGAGCAAGCCTTCTGGCTCGTTAGTATAACGAGCCGAGCCGAGCTGGCTTGTTATACTAACGAGCCAAAACGAGCCAAGTTAAAACGAGCCGAGCTGGCTCGTTACCTTATCGCCCATACACGACTCGTCGGTATATAAGGGGTAACTCATTACCTCAACCTATCCCAAGTCTGACCAAAGGTACGGTGTCCATGAAAGGGTAGAGCGTGTGATGAGGTACTAGCTTTTCGTAGCTACCACATGCTGCTACATCTTGCGCCGAATCCATGGGAAAGCAGGTCAAAACGAAGTGCCAGGCTTGACATACCACATCACTAGTCTGAAAGTTTGTGCGGCCATCTTAGGGACGATAGGGTTAGTGCAATTAGTGCCTTTAATTTGTTGAATATGGCGGTTGCAGTCGAGGAAAAGGATGCCAAAAGAGACAAGACGAGGGTTCGACTTCATTACTCTTGAACAGACAATGGGAATACCATAGCAAAACCAAAGAGAAACAATGGGCACCTGATGCAGCTTTGTACCAACTATAACGTGTCTTGTAATAAATCGCACAATAGGAAGTATAGGTACTACATCGTTTGTTCTCTCAGATAATATATGTTGCAAAAAATAAACCATATATAGTAATAATATATAACAATTTGATCATCATCATCAATCATCATGATCAACCAAAAACGATAAAGATGCATGGAGGCTCATCGATCATCACAGAATCTCCTGGCAATGTTGTTGTAAACAGCGGGCTATAGCACTATAGCATTTTGAACAACGTGCCGCTAAGATATTGGATATATCACCGCTATTGCCACTATATATTATCACTATTTTGAGTATTAGCGGTGACATGATTTAGCCCAGCCGATCTAAACCACTTTTGCTGCCGTGTAGTAGTGACGGTGTGCGTCGAGGCAATGATGACCGTTAACTATATACTCGTATAAGCCGCCAAGACTGATTTGCATGGGCTAGCTGCGCGTGGTGACCATGGAGGCGAACACCAACAAGCAATAATATGCATGTTTTTTAATCAAGAGAATTACCGCTATAGTATATTTCCAACAAGGCTTGGTAGCCCACACTATATATTTGCAACACAGATATGGTAGGAACAATAAGAAAGAATCACACAGCAAACTGGGGGTATATCAAATATAATGCAGCTAGCTAGCACACGATTATATATAATAGTTTTAAGAACCCAACCTATAACTAATAATAATCCAGAACCCTAGTAGTATATATATGACTAACAAGCATGCTAATTAGTACGGCACACGGCTACTAACAAACTAACTAACTAACAATAATAAGCTGCTAGCTAGGTGTACTAGATGGATCGAGCTAGCTAGTCGTCGAGATCGAGGAAGTCCTCGATGTCTGGTTGCAGTCGATCCATGACGGCCTCCCATCCAGCTTGGGTAGGGCTCACGTTGTCCCAGTAGAAGGAGTTGCTGGGGTCGTCACAGACGGTGTACTGAGTTCTGCCGTTGCCGTCCACCTGGCCACAGTAGGCGTTGCTCGGCGCGGAGGCGTCAGTGTCACAGCACGGCGTGGAGCCTGCATATATATGAACAGATATATATGTAGTTAGATTTATTAAATACAAATTAAAGATTGAAGTGAAGAATTAGCTAGGGATCATGATCGAACTAACTGACTGCTGCTGGCACACACGAACGTACGTACCGGACATGGATCGGGCAAGGCTGGTGAAGGCTTTGTAGAGGTCGAGGACGAGGACGTCATCCAGCTCATCCAGCTTGTGCTTGAGCTTGTTGTTGTGGGCGGTGGCGAGCGCGTTGGCGGCGCTGTTACAGTGCGCGTAGCCGGTGGTCCGTCTGGCGCGCCACGGCGAGCAGCCGAGCGGGGGCATGGAGTTCACCAGCACCTTGGACACACCCATGTCCTGAAGCCTTTTCACGCCCTGGACGATGCCGTCTGTCACTTGGTCGACGTAGGCGTCGAGCTGTCGTCCATGGTGGTGGTCATGATCATGAACAAGAAAAAGACTTAATTATCATCTATGGCTACTAGCTTATATTAGGACAGAAGTAATGAATGCATGGTCATGATCGATTATGATCAAGCAATAAATTGACACACATATGCATCTATTAATTATCAGATTAGAACCGAAGAAGCTAATTAAGTAGCTAGATCGATCTAGCTAGTACTTACTTGGCGGCCGGCGGTGGCGTCGCTGACGTGCGAGTAGTCGTGGCCATTGGAGACTGAGATAAGCGCGACTGAATTCTTGACCTGCTTGTCGTGGACGGATCCAAACTGGGTGATCTGCTCGTCCAGCGACAGCTCCTCCTCCTGCCGCCCGTTCATGACGCCAGAGAAGGGCATGGCGAAGTTGATGCCGTGCTCAGACCCTCCACGACTGTTGAACACCGGAGGGGACTCGTCCATGCCCAGTATCTTGGCTGCAAATTAAAGAACGAAAACCAATTTAATCCATCTACTTCAGTAGATGGATGCTGTATATATGCGATGGTGAACATGTAATATGTACGCGTACCTAGAAAATCTGACTGCACTAGACCGTCGGAGAGGCGGCCGGTTGCACCGTTTCCATGGGACGAGTCAGAGCTCCCGTAAGGGTAGTACCACCCACGCGAGGCTCTGCTCTTCACCCCTGAAGATTTGGCAACAAGATTGTTGCCTGCGTCCACAAACGAGTCACCGAAGACGAAGAGCGGCGTGTGCTCCTTCCGCCGTTCATGGTGCCTCCGGCACTCAACACGACGAGCACCTTCGAGGATGAGGAGGAAGCACGTCAACACAACCCACACCTTCATCATGGTTGAAGGTCGTTGTAAGCCTAAACCTAAGGGAGGGGGGAGGTCGTTGTTGTTCAGCAATGGCTTTGTAGATAGATGCGTTTGGTTGGGCAATCGTGCTTTTCCTTCCTCGTTTATCTATATATATATATATATACTAATACTTGTCAGCAGGCCGGATTTTGCACGCATGCAACGGCCGATTAACTACCTGAAAGGAGCCGGATTCCACCCCCCCTCCCGGTTATCAATTTATTTACTGGTTATTTAATAATTATTTTATTTATTATAATTATATAAGTCAACGACAATTCCTTTATCTATACTCGAAGAAGTGTCCGTGCGTTTTACAACAGGTTATCCACATTCAATATAGATATGATGCTTGCATTGCCACTGGCCTCCACGATTACCGTGCTAGTTATTTTACATAAAAAAATAATCATGCACTTCTATTTTAAAATTAATATCTATAGAAGTGCAAGCACAATTCTTCACCATGGACTCTATTTTTTTTCTTGGTGTGCCTGCCTGTTTGTTAGTTTTTCCCGACACAGACTCTATTGGAGGAGTACCATCCGTGTATGCATACTTCTCCACCATGCTACAACACTCACCTTTAATCTAGTTTATTTAAATACTAGCAAACGTGTCAATGTGTTGCACAAATTTTATATCGGCTGCACTTAGCAACATAGTTATTAAACGTAGGCTATTCTAACGCATATGAATATATATATCGTGAGTTTGGATCACAAACGACAATAAACCAACTAGGACTCCTAATCTCAAATTTACCATCGTCGTAATGAAGTTTGGGTCACAGGACAATAAATCAAACAGGACTCTTTTTCATGACGTATTTACTACTTCTTGCTCTCTCCGTCTCTAAAAACATGAAATTCTAGCACTGTGGCATGTTTTAATATACCAACTTTGACCAATTATAAATAAAACTATAAATATTTATAATATAAAATAAACACCATTAGATTACTTATGAAATGTATTTTCATAATCTATTAATTTGGAGCTATAAATACAAATACTATATATTCACTAGAAACTTGGTCAAACGTGAACTACTTTATTTGGCACGTAATCTGTAGTTGCATGTTTTTTTAGGACGGAGAAAGTACTTAGTAAAAATGACTGATTTTTATGCTTCGGAGAGTGGAGGGGCACATAAATAACGAGAGAGAGGGTGTGATGGACGAAAAATAAACAAGAAAAATTCGAAATACATACACGGTTAGGATATTTTGTAGGTATATATATTTCTGGTTTTAATTCGTATCTTGTTTATTCTTATTTGTTTTTTCTATATCTAATGAAGAAACTATGCTTTATATTTAAGGTTGGTGTTGGGCTGTGCAGTGTGGTACGGATAGCTCACGCTATGTTTATATATCACACACACCTGTGCATGGATTGATTTGCTAATAGTTGATCGATTAATTAGTTGGGCTCAATCTGATCGAGAGCATGCGCTTGGTCGACGTTGGTAGCCAGCCCTGACGCTCCAGCGAAGAGATCGAGCGGTTGGCGTGCGCAGCTGAAGTCACGCGCCGAAGGGGATAGGAAGATCACCAGATCGTCAGCATAGAGAGAGGTCCGATGCTTGATCAGCTGGGATGGGAGCGGCTGCAGGACCCCACGACGGTCAGCTTCAGCAACCATGGCATTCAACACTTCCATAGTAATGACGAAGAGCCCTCGTGTGTGGTGGATGCGGTCACTCAGCCGCCCGTTGATGAGGATCCCACCCGCGGATGAAGGCTGATTGGCTGACCCGAACAATTACGTGCATCCACGGAGCGAGGCGCATGGCCAGTCCTTTAGTGAAGAGCTTGGCGACGGAATGGATGAGACTGATCGGCTGGTAATCCTTGAGGCCAGTGGGCGCTTGCTTCTTTTGTAGGAGGACGATGGATGCTTCGTTGAGCAAGTGGAAGCTCCTGAAGTCCAGCTCCCAGAGGGCCTGAAACACCCGAACGATGTCGGCACATATGATGGCCCAGGCAGCCTTGAAGAAAGCTCCAGTGCACCCGTCGGGTCCTGGGGCACGATCACCGGGCATCTCCCGGACAATCCTGGCAACTTTGTACGTGCTAAAAGGCATCACCTGATCAGCAAGGTCTAGCTGCGGCATATTCAATTGGGCGAGGTTAATTTGGTGCGTTCATTGGAAAGGTGTCCCCAGGATGCCATCAAAGAACGAGTAGGCAAGGCCGATTTTGGTGCCGTCGTTAGAGTACGTGAGGCCATCATGCTCAATTGATAGCATATGATTTTTTCAACGTCGAAGGCTAGCTTGGAGGTGGAAGTAGCGTGTACACGATCACCCACCTGAAGGTGCCTGACACGAGCACGCTGGCGCGCCATAGAGTGGCACAGTGAGGAGAGTCCCAAAACCGATGCCTTGAGCTCGCGCCGTAACTGCAGTTCCTCGGGCGACAAACACCGTGACTCTTGCGCGATGTCGAGTTCGCGTAGATGACGGTCCGAGCTGCAGCGAGTTGCAGACGGACGCTCCCGACCCGTGCAGCTCTCCAGCTGTTCAGCGCTTTGGCCAGGGTGCGCGGCTTATGATCCAGGTTGCGACATGCGTCAGCGCCTGCGCAGGAAGAGGTCCAGGCAGCGGCGACAGCATCGAGGAAGCCGGGTATTTTGATCCAGTAGTTTTCAAAGCGGAGGCATGGTGCCCCCCAGGGCTCTGTGCATAGGATTAGCAACAAAGGTGCGTGGTCCGAAGCGTCGGAGGACAGACAACGGAGGTGGTCCAGCGGGTAAATTTCTAGCCATTCAATGGAAGCGAACTCTCTGTCGAGACGTTCAAGCGTCGGCTGCACACCCTCGTTGCTCCAGGTATAGAGTCTCCCAGAGAGGTGCAGCTCGCAGAGCTGTAACTCATCAATGGCAGCACGGAAGCGACGCATGGCTCTAGGGTGAAGCCTGCCATTGTTCTTATCCGAGGCTTGGTAGATCATGTTAAAATCTACACAGATTAGCCAAGGCCCTAGGTAGGAGGCGCGAACGGAGTAGAGCTCGTCAAGGAACGCCCATTTTTCGGAGCTCGACGTCGGGCCATAGACATTGGTGATCCACCAAGGTGGCGTTCTCCCATCCGCGGCCGAGAGCAACCGGTGTTAGCTAAAACTGTTGCGAGTCCGTTTGTAATTTGGTTTCTAGATCGAGTCAAATAGGAGTCAGGTTGGGGCACGCGTGAACAAAGGTGTGCTTGGTCACGACGTCGCCCGGTGTCCTAGTCGTTCGCGTCATGGAGTGCGTTGCGCACGCGGTGTGTCGCTGCGGTGAAACGGAGGCGCACACAACGTTCGACATGGCGCGGGTCTGAGTCGGACTCTAAGTCCGGAGTCTTATATAAATAAAGGGACAATGACCAGGAGAGCTGCGTTGGTCAGCAGCACAAAATTCTCTCTTTCGCGTTTACTATTTTTCATCTTGTATTTGTCGCCGCGGTCACCACGTTCACGCCGGCGTCGAGCACCGCTCGAGGTGCCGGTCCAGGGCATCGCCTGGTTCCAACAAGTGGTATCGGAGCTGTCGATGGCCAAGGCGTGACGAGGATCAAGGCGAGGAACTGACGAGGAGGAGGAGCGAGCAGCGACTACGCCATGGGTGATGCCAGCGCGAAAGACAAGGAGGTGATGGAGCGAGCATGGAATCAGGCAGCCGGAAATCTCGTCTGGCTGATGCTTAGCCACACCAATTACCAGGAGTGGTCTGCGCTCGTCCAGTGCAATCTCGAAGGCAAGTATCTGTGGGATGCAATTGAATCTAACAAAGTAGAGCGGCGACGAGATCGACTTGCTCTGGGCGCCATGATCCGTGGCGTGCCTCAAGACATGCACTCCATGCTTCTGAATAAGAAGTCGGCGAAGGAGGCGTGGGAGGCGATCAAATCAATGCGTCTCGGTGCTGAACGTGTCAAGAAGGTGAATGCACAAAAGTTGTTGGCAGAATTCGAATCAATCTCGTTCAAGGCAGGCGAGACAGTTGATGGTTTTGCCGTTCGGATCTCCAAGCTCGCCACAGATCTTCGTGGCCTAGGAGAAATGAGCGTGGATGACAAGCGAGTTGTCAAGAAATTTCTCAGGGTTGTGCCTCCACGTTATAATCAAGTGGCGGTGACCATTGAGATGTTCTGCGATTTAAAAACACTGTCCCTCGAGGAGCTTGTCGGGCGTCTGCGAGCAGCAGAGGATCGCTTCGAACCATCGATGGAACAGGTGACCGAAAAGGCTGGAAAACTCTTGTTGACTGAAGATGAGTGGGCTGCCCGGAACAAGAGTCGGATGATAACAGATCAATCCTCGAGTTCAGGGAGCAAGAACCTCGGTGGGAGCAATGGAAGGAGGGAGAAGTCTGGAGCATGAGGTGGCGGCGTTGCACGTGACTCCGGTGTCAAACTCAGCTCAATGGGAACGCCTCGCCGAAAGGGCAAGTGCCGTAAGTGTGGCGTATATGGCCACTGGGGAAAGGAGTGCAAGAAGTCGATGAAGGAAGAGAAGCAGGAGGTAGCTCATCATGCAGGTGTCAACATTGAACGACTTGCTCTGATGGTTGCTCAGGTCTGCAACTTAGGGAGAATCGCAAAAGAACAACAGCACATCTTCCTCAACCAAGAACGCGTGATTCCTTCTTCATATGATGCTGGGTCATGGGTTCTCGACACGGGTGCCACAAATCATATGACCGGCTGTCGAGAATCCTTAGCAAGTCTTGATGAAACAGTACGCGGGGCAGTACGTTTTGGAGATGGCTCTACAGTGGAGATCTGCGGCATTGGAGCTGTGACGATTGCCGGGAAGAATCACGATCATTGGGTTCTCTCGGAGGTATACTTTATCCCCTCACTCAAATGCAACATTGTCAGTCTTGGTCAGTTGGAAGAAGGTGGGTGCTGTATCGAGATCGACGACGGCATCCTGCGAGTCCTCGAGCGACGACAGGCAGGGCAACAGCATCGTGGTGTCCTGATCCGAGCAGAAAGGAGAAACCGTCTCTACATCATGAAGGTGAAGCTTACTTCTCCAGTATGCTTACTGACAAAATTAGATGAGGAAGCTTGGCTCTGGCACGCCCAGTATGGTCACTTGAATTTCAGGTCACTTCGTGAACTTAGAACGAAGGAGATGGTTGAGGGGATTCCTCTGATCCATCGCGCTGAGCAAGTGTGTGATGGCTGTGCTCTGGGTAAGCAGCATCGTGCACCATTCCCACGTGCGTCGAACTACCGTGCTGGGGCAGGACTCGACCTGGTTCATGGAGATCTCTGTGGGCCAATCTCACCAGCAACACCAGGTGGCAAGTCGTATTTTCTTCTGATCGTGGATGACTTCAGTTGTTATATGTGGTTGGAGCTACTAGCAACGAAAGCTGAGGCATTCTATTATTTCAAGAAGATAAAGATAGCAGCCGAGGTTGAATCTAGTCGACGCCTGAAAGCTTTCAGAACCGACCGTGGAGGAGAATTCAACTCTGGAGCATTTTCAGTCTTTTGTGATGAGCTCGGGATTAGACACAATACTACAGCCCCATACTCTCCGCAGCAAAATGGCATCGTCGAACGACGGAATCAGACGATTGTTGAGATGGCGCGCTGCTTATTGAAAAGTATGCAGGTTCCGGGGAAGTTCTGGGGTGAGGCCGTCAAAACGGCAGTGTATCTGTTAAACAGATCACCTACGAAGAGCCTGGACGGGAAAACTCCTTTTGAAGCATGGTTTGGCAAGAAACCTGGTGTTCGACACCTACGCACATTCGGGTGCATGGCTTATGCGAAGAAGGTTGGGCCGGGATTGACGAAGCTGTTAGACAGATCTGTCCCAGGCATTTTTCTTGGGTATGAGCTGGGATCCAAAGCATATCGTGTGTTCAATCCGGTGAACAACAAGTTGATGGTCACGCGAGATGTCATCTTCGATGAGAAGCGGAGCTGGCCTTGGGGGGAGAAACGTGAGAAAGCAAGCGCAGGTTCAAGCACGGCGACTACACGTTCTAGGTGCAGTATCCTGACGATGACACTGTAGCCAGTCCGGCAATGGGACACGGCGAGCCAGTTAGAGTTTCTGATACCGAGTCTGAAGGTATTTCTTCAGAGGATGATTCTCCATCCCCGTCCTCACCTGCGCCGACAATTCTAGCTCCTGGACAAGGTGGTTCACTTCACACCCCGGCTGCATCACCCCAAGTCCCGATTCAATGGGCAACGCCACCTTCGGGAGACCCTGATTTCTCCACTGGAGTTCAGCTTAGATATCGATCCGTCACTGATTTGATGGAATCAACAGAGGCTGTCCCGACAGAATATAGGGGGCTCTGTCTCGTCGCTGCAGAAGAGCCACGCATGGTGGAGCACGCCTTGAGCGAACATTGCTGGAGAGAGGCTATGAAGGCCGAGATGCAGGCAATTGAGACTAACAGAACTTGGGAAGTTTCAGATTTACCGAGGAATCAAAAGGCGATTGGTCTCAAGTAGGTCTTCAAGGTGAAAAAGGATCCTGAAGGGAATATAGTCAAGTACAAAGCCCGGTTAGTGGCCAAGGGATATGCT
This sequence comes from Eremochloa ophiuroides, assembly GCA_038502445.1. Lineage (NCBI taxonomy): Eukaryota > Viridiplantae > Streptophyta > Magnoliopsida > Poales > Poaceae > Eremochloa > Eremochloa ophiuroides. The sequence goes on from JAHLJS010000194.1 coordinate 24,608, forward strand.
CAACAGCAAGGAGTGGATTTCGACGAGGTATTTGCTCCTGTTGCCACGATTGAAACAGTGCGACTACTGCTAGCACTTGCTGCTCAAGGTGGATGGCAGGTTCATCATATGGATGTAAAATCTGCGTTCCTTAATGGTGATTTGGCGGAGACAGTGTACGTGCAGCAACCACCTGGATCCATAGTTGGCAAAGGTGACAAGGTACTGAAGTTGAGGAAAGCACTCTATGGGCTGAGGCAAGCGCCCAGAGCGTGGAATGCCAAGCTTGACAAGGAGTTAGTTGCCTTGGGGTTTGTGAAAAGCAAACTGGAGCATGCTGTATACAAGAAAAACAGCAAGAACTCGCTTCTGATAGTGGGTGTTTACGTGGATGACTTAATTATCTCAGGACCCTGTGTTGAGCACATCAATCGTTTTAATGCTGAGATGATGAAGAAGTTCAGTATGAGTGATCTTGGCCTCCTTAGTTATTACTTGGGCATAGAAGTGAAGCAAGGAGAAGAGGGGATCACGCTGAGTCAAAGTGCGTATGCACTGAAGATACTTGAATCAGCCGGTATGGCTAACTGCAATCCATGTGAAACTCCTATAGAAGCACGTCTGAAATTCAGCAAGAAGGAGGATAATCCAGTGGATCCGATAGGATACAGAAGCATTATAGGAAGCCTCAGATATATTGTCAACACTAGACCTGATCTTACTTATGCAGTTGGAGTGGTCAGTAGGCATACGGAGGCTCCAGCGAAAGAACATTGGGCTGCAGTCAAGCATATACTCAGGTACTTAAAAGGCACTGCTGGGTATGGATGCAGCTATGTGAGAGGCAATGAATTGAAGCCAATTCTACTCGGGTACAGTGACAGCGACTTCACCGGAGATATTGAAGACAGAAAGAGCACTACGGGTGTTGTCTATTTTCTTGGCAGTAGTCTGATCACATGGGCTTCGCAGAAGCAGAAGATTGTTGCCTTGTCCTCGTGCGAAGCCGAGTACGTAGCAGCAGCTGCAGCGGCATGTCAAGGGGTTTGGTTGAGCCGACTCTTAGCAGATCTTACAGGAACCAAGGAAACGCCAGTGAAATTACTTATGGACAATATGTCTGCCATAGCACTCAGCAAGAATCCGATGCATCACGATCGCAGCAAGCATATTGATACTAAGTATCATTTTATTCGTGAATGCATTGAGGAAGGAAAGGTGGAAGTAGACCATGTCGGGACTGCAGGGCAGCTTGCCGATCTATTCACCAAGGCACTGGGGCGAGTCAAGTTCGTAGAGCTCAGGAATGCTCTTGGTATTGTTCAGGTGCAACAGGTTTAGGGGGAGTTTGTTAGCTAAAACTGTTGCGAGTCCGTTTGTAATTTGGTTTCTAGATCGAGTCAAACAGGAGTCAGGTTGGGGCACGCGTGAACAAAGGTGTGCTTGGTCACGACGTCGCCCGGAGTCCTTGTCGTTCGCGTCATGGAGTGCGTTGCGCACACGGTGTGTCGCTGCGGTGAAACAGAGGCCCACACAACGTTCGACATGGCGCGGGTCTGAGTCGGACTCTAAGTCCGGAGTCTTATATAAATAAAGGGACAATGACCAGGAGAGCTGCGTTGGTCAGCAGCACAAAATTCTCTCTTTCGCGTTTACTGTTTTTCATTTTGTATTTGTTGCCACGGTCACCACGTTCACGCCGGCGTCGAGCACCGCCCGAGGTGCCGGTCCAGGGCATCGCCTGGTTCCAACAACCGGGTGATAGAGAAGCTGCGAGTAGAGGTGCCAGAGGCCCGCCACAGATCACGACTCCAGGCCACGCCACCAACACAGCCATGTGCAGGGAGACAGGGCATAGTTGAAATCGCTTCCGGTTACATCACAAACCATGCTTACAGAAAAATTCTCAACTTTGGATATCTGCAAACAAACGACGGAGATGCTGTGTTGGGAAACCAAGTCGCGCACCGCAGATCGACGAGCCCGGCTATTCAAGCCGCGGGCATTTCAGACAAATATGTGGTTTGCACTCATGGGGCAGGCGAGGAACGACGTGAGTGCCGGTCCATCAGATCGACGGCGGCTCGTCATCGGCGAAGGCGGTACCTCCCATGGGAAATAGTTCAGCGCATGGCGGCCCGCTTGACTGCTTTTTTTTTCTTCCTCTTCCTATCGGTCCCAAGGTCAAAGAAATAGGTTCAGTGGTTCGACGTCCCAATGGTTGAAAGTGGGCCGGAGCCAGAACTAGGATAGGGATCAGATTGGGAGCAGGAGGAAAACGGCTCGGCGAAGGTTTCGTGGAACTTCGACGCGATGAGGGTGTCCGGGTTCCCGTTGTTCGTGTCATTCTGGCGGTTGTTCCAATTGTTGATCAGCACCCGACGAGCTTGTTTCTCTGGGTTGGGGTGGCGAACAGTGGACTTAGCTGCCAGCCTGCCGTTGCGCCGTGGCGGCTCAACCGTACGCTGGCTCGCGCCCCGCTGTGACGGTGCTAGGTGAAGCAAGAAGTCACCAAGGAGGAGCTTGAGAGATTCGACGAAGTCGCTTCCTGATGGCGACTGCAGGCGCGCAACAACAGCGGGAGCTGAATCAACAACGGCCAGGCCACGAGCCGAGGAAGGCCCAGTGACCGGCCTAGCGGTGTATACTCCTGCACAGGATTCATAGTAGAATAGCAAACAGCCGTGGCGGGGCCCGGCCTAGAAACGGCGTTCATAAAAAATTCGGACTCGCGCCAGATGGGCTGGGAGGGGGGGTGGCGTGATGCAGTCGGTACCTTCGAGCCTAGGGACCCTGTAGGTGAAGCTCCCCGTGGAAGCACCGGTGAGGCGAGACCACCGGCGCCAGGCCAGCGAGAACTGTGGGTTGCCGGCGGGCGAAGTGGTACCTAAGACCAGTTCGAGGTCCTCACGGCGGGAGAACAAAACAATGAAGTCCTCGGGCGCATGGTGCAGCACGGACACCGCGTCGTCGGAGATCCCAAAATAGACGGAGAGGTGCTCGCGCACCATGGCGGGGGAGACCGGAGGTCTTGTACCGGTGAACACCGCCACAAGTACCAGGGAGAGGGCATCCTCGGCCGTCTGCAGGTCACTCGAGCGCGGGACAACCACCAACACCTCCATATATGACTTGACGTCGCCAGCAGGAACACCAGCGGAAGGCTTATGCGGCAGCTGCGAGGATGCAGCCGGCTGCTCAGGGGGCGGGTGTGAGGGTCCCTGGGCCCCAGGGCTCGGAGGTGCGCAACGACGAGGGACCGACGGCGAGCAGCCCATGGAGATGGATCGCACGGAGATGGTGTCGTCGCGCCATCTAGCGGGGGGAGCGACGGCTCCATGGGCGGACTTCGAGGCCGGTGCGGGAGCGGGGGCGGGGAGGAGGAGGTGGGCACCGGTGCCGCAGTGGCAGCCGGCAAGGGGGCGGTGGACGCCGGGGCTGGAGTAGCCGCCGGAGGAGGGAGCCTCACTCGCTCACTCAGTCACCTTATCGATTAGACTTAGCTGTAGAAAAATAGAAAAAAATGTCAGGACCACCGCCCTCTCAGGTATATAATATATAATATAACCTAACTAGATAGTCTTCCGTTAACTAACATTAGTTACAGTCATCTTTCATCAAGAACCAGTACAGTAAAGATATCCATGACAACTTGCTCCGTGTTCACAAGTTGTTTCGCTTAGTCATCACACATACACTCAGAGTACCAGCGAAAGTCTTAATTTAAATAAACTAAGTTTCAATACACGCATATGGGTTCCTGTAAATGGGCGCCCATTGATTTGAAGAACGCTTAGTTGGAAGGCCGGTGTTATAACTGCTTTTCCCCAAACCACCTTGCTCGTACCTGCCAGCGTCGCCCGAGGTGCTGGAGATGCTACCGATCGGGGCATAGAGCGGTGGATTGCAAGGGAGGAACGCAGCATATAAGGCAACAGAAAGAGCAACGAACCAGTCCAACACCCATAGCCACAACCTTCCCCACCTGGGGTTCACAGAAGACCGACCACCGTTCCTTTGCGGAGGTGGTCTGTGGAGGAGAGAAGATGGCGATGGCGAGGTACCCAGGCGACCCGAGGGCGCGGCCGGCGCGCAGCCACTGGGCTCATCAGGAGGCGCAGGGATGAGCTCATCAGGCACGCTGCAGTCTGCTGGATCGATGGCAGCAGCCATGACACGGAGCCATACCATGTTGGCGAAGCATTGCTCAGCAGGCTCAACCTTCATCATGAAGACTTCCAGGTGATCAAGCACTTCCCCGAGCAATACCTCGTCATCTTCTATGACTCTGCGGTCTGGCAGAGGGTGGTTGACAGGGGCGCCGTCGACGACGACAACGGGTGGGTGTTCCATTTCGCCGCCTGGAACGAACGTCGGTATGCCACCAGTGTCAACTGGGAGTACCACGTCAAGGTGAGGATTGAGGGTGTTCCCGTGCATTACTGGGCGGAGGAGGTGGCCGCGCTGGCGCTCAGTAGGAGCTGCGTGATCCACCGCATCCAGGAGAAGACGCGGCGTAGGTAGCGCACCAGGTCCTACGACCTATGGGCCTGGTGCTGCGACATTTGTGACATTCCCGCGGAGGTGTGGCTCATTGTCACGGAGCCTGACACGGAGCCGCCGCCGATCTCAGTCCCGCTGCCGCCATCACCGTACCACGACGACCCAGAAGACCTCAAGCGCTGCCACAGGATACCTGCTTCGCATTCACATCGAGGTGGTGGAGGACCTTTCCTTTTTGCAGGGACGTGGAAGAACCGGAGGCTATCCGGACCGCAAGGCCCGCCGGGAGTTCATTTGGAACTACGGGACCCCTGACTCGATGGGGGAGCGCGTTCAGGGCGGCCAGCAGCCATGACCGTGGAAGGGACATCAGGCGTCACCCGAGGCGTGACGACGATGACCATGAAGAATGGCGTGACCACGGTGGCCGGCGCCGCCGCAGCATCTCGGTGTGGGCGAGGAGCTCACACTGCAGGGCCGGGCCAGACGATTGCATTAGCTCCAGCAGGTGGCGTGAGCGGAGGAGCTCGCCACCAAGGGGGAGCAGAAGGGCGGTGGCCCCTGAGAAGACTCCAGTCATGATTTGGAGGGCCAAAGTGAACAATACGGGCAGGAAGAAGAAATCAGTCTCCTTTGCAAACCCCATCGCGACAATGATGGGGCCCATCAAGACCAAGATGGAGGATGACAGCATATGGCTCATCATGGGTAACCCTCAAATCTCCCCTAAAACTTCTTCATTTTTTGAGCCAGACTTGGCAGACAACAATCTCATGGTTTTGGCAAACAAGATTGTGGTGGAGGAAGCATGCAAGGCTGCAGGGGAACACCCCATGGAGGGAAGCGACCTCGACAAGGAGAAAAGCACGCCTATGCTGGTTGACGGCGACACCATCAGCAAGGAGGTGGGGCAAGCCCTGGATCAGTTACAAGAACTGCTGGTGAGTTCTCCTGCCCAGTCAGGTGGCCAAACATTTGAAAATGCAGAATCCGTTCATCTGGAGTTTGATAACGTAACATCCTTTCAACTAGAGCCCGCTGCCCATTTGGTGATAATAGTTAACACAGAACCTATCTATTTAGAGGAAACTGCCCAAGTTTCTGAAATTGAAAGCGCTCATGGCCTGGCAGAAGGGATAGAAGGGGCACCACACTTTGATAACACTGACATTGAAGCGGAGCATCCCTCGGGGGCTGCTCTGCCAGACCCGGAGGTCTTAGCAACACATGAAACTGTTACAGAAATGTTAGGGGAAGTCGCCCAGGCGGTAGGGGACGACATTACCGCCAGTAATCAGCAACCAGAAGAGCCTGTTCACATTTTCTTGAACTCAATCACTAGAACCTTAGCACCACCACTGCTAGACACGCCCCCTCCTGTAGCCTCAAATCACTTAAGCACAAGACCACTCTATAGTGGTCTAGAGGGTGAGGCGCCTTGCGAGGCAACCAGTGATCTTAAAAGGCACAGCGCCAGGTTAGCAAAGAAAGCTGCAGTAAATTCAGGTAAGGGCAGCATTGAAATCGCCCAAGAACTGTTGGTTAAAAAACTGGGGTCCTTGGCAGGTGGGGAGAGCTCCAAAAATAAAATTGGCGAGTCTGAGACAACTGATCATAATTTTCTTCTACAGGATCTTGAGAAGCCAGTCAAGGAGGCTACGATGTAGGCAATCAAGTCTCTCATTGAGGAGGACGCCAAAAGGCAGAAGAAGGAAGGGACCCCCAATGAGGTGGCAGGGGGCCTGAGCGTGATGGCCTAGATGCCATTTCACTGGTGGACTGTCTGTTCATCAATGTTACCTCAATGGATGGGAGGGTCTGGGGTTTCCAGCCCCATGTATCTTAGGCAACCTGTTCTCAGTAGCGCCCTGCGTGGTGTATGGGCGTCGACGCCCCTGTTTCATTTGGAACCTCTTAGTTTGTTTCGGCACTTCACCTGCTGGCCTCGTAGCCTTCGGCGACAATACTGTTCGTACTGTTATGCCGGAGTGTCCGGACTTTCGCCTGCTAGCCTCGTAGCCTTCGGCGACAATGCTGCTCGTTCTGTAATCGATGCCGGAGTGTCCGGCTAACCAGCATGTGTAAGTGGGATCATTTCTTTGCATGGCAAAGGATGGCAACTGAATGTGTAGATGTCCATAGTGGTCAGCCTATCCAATTATGTCAGCTAAAGACTGCAAAATCTTGTGCTGGAACGTGAGAGGCTTAAACGGACGGGGCAAAGCGCGCCGCGGTATGCAGACAAATTCTTTCTTCTGAGGCAACGATTGTTTGTCTTCAGGAAACGAAAATAGAGGCGTGGAGTCGTAGCCTTATCCTCGAAACAGTAGGCCAAGACTTTGTAGACAATGCAGTATTCTTGCCGGCAGAGGAAACCAGGGGAGGAATCCTACTGGCTGTTTCGGAACGCTTCTTTACCTTTGGTCAGCCTTACCTCATGATGAACACAATCTCGACAAAGATCACGATGAGAGCTGAAAATACAGAATGGACGATAACAGGAGTGTATGGCCCACAATCCGATAGCGACAAAATCCTCTTCATTCAGGAAATCGCCAACCTAGAGCCACACGTTCTTCCCTCTTGGCTCATCCTGGGGGACTTCAATTTGATCCTTCGCGCCCAGGACAAAAACAACTCACACATTAACTTACCAATGATCGCAAGATTTAGGGCCATGATTGATGATCTGGAACTCATACCTATTGAGCTAAAGGGTAAACGATTCACATTGTGCAATGGTCAACTTAATCCAACCATGACAAAAATTGATCATCTGCTGGCTTCTACAGAATGGATCGATCTTTTCCCAAGGGCGGAACTACACGCACTGGCTTCATTAGGTTCAGACCACTGCCCGCTTTTCTTGAATGGTGATACAGAATTTAATTTCTATGGGGGGTTTAGATTTGAGGCGTATTGGACCAAAATGCTAGGCTTCTTGGACATCGTGAAAGAAGCTTGGGAAAGGCCAGTTCACACACAAGATGCCATCCTGCGCCTCCATGTCAAATTGCGGCGAACAGCAAAGGCGCTCAAAAACTGGAGAAGAAAGTGTTTAGGAAACTGGAAGATCAAATGGGCCATACTAAATTTGGTCACAGCACACCTGGAGAGAGCTCAAGAAATCAGAACACTAACAACAGAAGAATTAGAGTTCAAGAAATACCTTAACCTGAAGGCCCTTGGTTTTGTGGCAATACAAAGGGCGAGAGCTCGACAGCACTCTAGACAAACTTGGATAAGGGAAGGAGACACGAACTCACGTTTTTTTCACATCCATGCCAATAATCGCAGGAAAAAGACTTTTATCAGTACCCTACAGGGGAGTTCAGGGGTTGTAACATCGCAAGAGACTAAGGAGCAGCTGATACACTCTCATTTCAGCAACCTCCTAGGGACCTCATTTAACAGATCAAAGGCGATTAATTGGGAGGGCTTAGCATACCATAGGCATGACCTGTAGGACTTGGACGCCCCCTTCACGGAACAGGAGATTGAGGCGGTTATCAAGATGATGCCGAACGAAAAGGCGCCCGGACCGGATGGTTTCATAGGGATATTCTACAAGTTATGCTGGCCAGTTATAAAGGAAGACCTTATCCAGGCAATCATGTACTTCTACACTTTCAGGACTTCAAAATTGGGCCTAATAAATGATGCTAACATTGTCCTACTGCCAAAAAAAATAGGAAGCTGTAGAGATAAAGGACTACAGGCCGATAAGCCTCATCAACAGCGTGGCCAAAATCATAACAAAATTACTTGCGAATAGATTGGCACCGAAATTAAACTCCCTTGTTTCGAACGCACAGAATGCCTTCATAAAGAGGAGATGCATACACGATAACTTCATCTATGCACAACGTGTAATCCAGGCACTACACAAGAAGAGGAAGCCTTCACTGTTCATCAAGCTTGACATCTCCAAGGCCTTTGACTCGATTGACTGGAGATTCCTGCTGGAAGTGCTAGATGAGTTGGGATTCAGCATTAGGTGGAGGAACTGGATTTCGGCTATATTGGGAACCTCCTCGTCGAGGATACTAGTGAATGGACAGCCAACTGAGCAAATTCGACATGCAAGGGGATTACGCCAGGGGGATCCACTGTCACCCATGCTGTTTATTCTGGCCATTGATCCCCTTCATCGCATTATCGAGGAGGCGGCGCGGCAAGGGATACTCAAGCCAGTACTCCCCAGGGCTGCAGCCCTGCGGTGCTCACTATATGCTGATGATGCGGCGCTGTTCGCGGAACCGAGCATAACTGAACTAAATAATCTGCACAAGATCCTGAAGTGCTTTGGTGACTGCTCGGGCCTCCATGTAAATTTAGCCAAAACAGAGATTTTTCCTATAAGCATGGACAACAGCACCACTATGCCAAAAAACGTTATCTGTGACACATCGATTGGTGACGCAGAAACAAAACGCGTCACAAATAGTCTATCTGTGACGCGGGTTAACGAGGCGCGTCACAAATAAGTTGTTGCCCATGGTCTCCAAATAAGACGCGTCACTAATAACGTTATATCAGTGACGCTTGTAAACAAAACGCGTCACTGATAAAAATTGTGACGCGTATTGCTGAGGCGCGTCACAGATAGATGGATATATTTGTGACGCGGGTTAAGAAAACGTGTCACTAATAAGAAATGTGACGCGTTTTCTTTAGACGTGTCACTGATAGATGGCGATATCAGTGACTCTTCTTGCTAAAACGTGTCACAAATAAGCTGGCCAAAAATTATTATTTATTTATTCATTTACTTATGGATTAAATTTCCTATTTGAACTCGTCATTACCTGAGGGACTCGTGCTCGCGACTTTTTCCGAGCACGCCAGGGGGCTGACTCCCTCCCTCCCCATAACCCTAGATCGAGCACTGGCCATGGAAGCGGGCGGTTCAGCCTTGGAGGCGTGCAGCGCGGAGTCGGAGGAGGGCGGAGCGGCCACCGTTGCGGGCGGAGCGGCCTCGGCGGCGGTCGGCGCGGCCTTGCGGGTGCGCGGAGCAGCCTTGGCGGCGGGCGGCGCGGCCTTGCAGGTGGCCCGCGTGGTCTTGCAGGCACACGGCGCGACGTCGACGGCGGGCGGTGCGGCCTCGACAGCGGCCCGCGCGGCCTCGCAGGCATCTCGCACGGCCTCGCCACCACCACCTCTCACATCTCTTGCACACCTTTACCACTCCTCTGCCGCTGTCACCATCTCTCTCTTTCTCCAGATCTGGACACGGGTGGCACCAGCACCCACTGGCGGTGGCCAACTCCAGGCGCAAGGACGCCGCCCCCGTCGCGGAGGTATGTTGACGCCCTCATCCCTTGCTCCTAATCAGCTTTTCCTGCTTCCCCCCAAAATTCCGTGTCCACTGTTCGGATCGTCCCTGTTTTGAAAATGAAGGGTGTCTTCCAATGCCTTCAGCAAATACCTGAGAAGATATTGTACACCTTGCTTTCCTGATTTATAATGATTCAGTTATAAATGTTTGTAGGCAGCGAGATGAGTAACAAAGTGCAGTTTGTATGGGCTAATCAAGAAGATGTCGCTGAGGTGAGAATTGAGCTCCCTTCTATATGCACCTACGCAAGTTCTTCTGAATGTTTCAGAGTGCTGCATGGCTGGACTGCAGGAGACATCCATGGCAGATCCTTGGTATGAGGTGCTGTCCGTGCTGTATTTGATGGCCATGGCGTGCTTCTTGCAGGCTAACACCCTATTTCTTCCTACGTCCTATGGCGATGGTCATGGACTGAGAGTGTCAGAAGGTAGGTTCAGTTCAATATGAACATAGACTTGGTGATCTATTCTCAGCTTAGTATGTAGGCTTATTTTGGATTAATAAGGCTATTGTCAATCTTCATATATGTACGGCTAGAATGCTGTTAAATTAATCTAAGTGATTTTCAGTGTACTGCTACTGCTTGTTAACTTAAACTTCTGATGGTCATCGAGTTGTGACTGCCTTGCAGGTATAAAATATTCTCCGTGCAGGTATAAAATTTTTTTCCTCATCTCCTGCAGTGCAGTGGTGCTCTCGGGAAGGTATAAAATAATTTTTCATCGTTTCCATTGCTATTTATCTTCCTCTGTTTTATTAGTACAGACCTATAGCTAGCATCTGCTAGTTTCCATCTGCTAGGTGTTGTATGCATCAGTCCTAGCGATAATACCCTTGAAAGTATTATTTTCAAATTATGCTCTATGAGTCTATGTAAGATTTGACATTTTTGCTATTCTGTAACTATGCACTTCTCAGAGATCAAGAACTAGTCTAAATATTTCCTATAGAGATTTTAGCTCATCAGTAGATCTGTATATACGTGGTGTTTCAGTAGCATTGTATGTTTGGGTTGCAGCTGGGTTGCAACCAACAATTAACTTGGACTGAATTGGTTTATATGTTAACTACTTAGTAAACTGCTAGTTTCTTTATATTTCAAGTGTAATACTGCTTTATATGTTAACTAGTGGTACCCAGCCATCTGCGACAATATATTTTTGACCTGCTACGCTATTAAATCCTTGCAATTGCACATTATTTCTATGGGGAATAGATTTAAGCCATTCAAATGACAAATTGACTAGGTAGCAATTAGTGTAGCTAATGTTCCTATTGTAGAAACTTCTGGGTTCAAAATTCTAGGTTCCGGTCGAGAATTAACCAAGCTGCTGCAGGCTAGGAGACTCTAGAGCTGGAATCCCTCTACTGAATTAAGTGTGCATTCTTTAGTTACATCAGACCAGGTAAAATAGTATTGACAAATTTCACCCTTTTGTATGTTCCTTTATTTGCTGCATAAATGAACTACATCCTGTTCCTGTATGCAGGATGATGGTACTAAAATAGTGTGATAATGGTATAGAGGAACACCTGCGGTTCGTTGGGAACTGCAGATTGGGCTAGTGAGCCTATTTGCTCTTTTGTCAATGTATAGTAATTTCAGAGCTTGTAATTCCATCTTCTGTGTTCAGGTTGTGGAATTAAGCATGCCATCCTTTGTGTATTGTTGGCTCATTAGTTGAGCATATTCCTGTTTATGTTCTCAAAAAATATTTTTAGGTCTTTTCTTACTATTGTTTGTGTTATTAACATGCTATTTTAGCTTCTTTTTCTGAACAGGCTAGTTAGACATATTAGTTATCTTTATTACTTTGTTTGTGTCAATTCTAGAAGGGAAATCTATGAAACAGCATATACTTGCTTTCATATTCACATGATGATTAGAATTGCTCAGACAATAAGTGTTTGTTCATTGTACTAATGCTTTGTAGTGCTATAAAGATGTATGCACACGACAAGCCTGACAAGTCATGTTATTTGTACCCATTCTGTCAAGCAGTTTCTGAACTGGGAGGTTCACAAGACAGAGATCATGAGTGCACACAGTGGCCTAGGAAGAAGGCAAGTTAGAGTTGTTTGATTGACAAGCATCTGCAAGTTGGTGAGGCACCTACAGGTAAGTTAGCTGAACTGAAATCCCTTAGTATGAGGCACATCAATGTTCACAGATCAGTTTAGAGTAGCCATCCTTTTCATTAAAATATCATGTTTAGATTAGATAATATCATGATTTCTAATCATGATTAATCTCTAATTAATTCGATGGTCAGATTTCTAATTGCATTAGTTGCCTTGGAGTGTCTTTGCTCCTGTCTGACTTCTGTGCCTTGATGTTTTTATGGATGCTGGCTCATTGATTTACATTGGTGATACCCTTTTGAGAAGAAAAATGACATTATTTGATGCCCATTTTCTACTTACTGAATTCATTTAACTGTGAAGGTTGGGAAGTAGGAGGAGGTTGGGAAGCTAGAGCTCACTGCAACCCATGAAGGATTTTAGTGTTGGGCAGATCACAACCGGTACGACATTGCACTCTCCTCTGTCTTGGCTGTGACAGCAAGAGACATTGAATTTGGATAATTCACTTTGCTGAGAATGCTAGCTCTGATTTTAGATAATTTCACAATAGGAACATCCACCTGCATTGACTACTCGAAATTGATTATTTTTTGCTATTATCAGTGGACAAGAAGTACAGGACACCACCACCAAGGACTTTGTGTATTTTAACTAGCTAGAACACAATTAAAATATGCGTCTGAATGTTTATTTAGTGCAGATTTACTAATGTTTTTTTAGCTGAGTCCAGATTTTCTAGGGATACCATTTCTTCGTGCCATTGTTGGATTTACTCTTGTCAATTGTGCAGGTGGGGAGGTATAGAACTCAGTGTGCAACTGCTAATCCTGATGGCCGCAAGAGAACTTCATAGTTCTAGTGGACACTCTATGTATTCACCTATAGCTTCACATACTCATTTATTTTGATCATGAGAACTTACAGTGAGGTGTGAACTGTCTGTGTACCGTTCTGAAATGTACCATATTGTGAAATGCACCGGTGTTTGTGTATATATAGGATTATTGCATATTATATAAGATCATTGTATTTTTTTTTGTTTTTTGAAATCGTTATCAGTGCCGCGTATTGGCTAGACGCGTCATTGATAAGACTTTATCAGTGACGCGCCTAGCCAATACGCGTCACTGATAAACGTTATCCGTGACGCGTATTAGGTACACGCGTCACTGATAAAGTCTTATCCGTGACGCGTATTCTTAATACGCGTCATTGATAACGTTTATCAGTGACGCGTATTGGGAATACGCGTCACTGATAAGACGCTATCAGTGACGCGTCTTTACGCGTCACTAATGTGACCTTATCACAGACGCAAGATTAGTGACGCGTTTTTTACGCGTCACTGATAAGACTTAACACGCGTCACAAATAAGGTTTTCTGGCATAGTGACAGTGGACCAACTGCTCCAAAATTTTACAGGAAAGGTCAGCAAATTCCCGGGAACATACTTGGGCCTTCCTCCGCACACCAGAAAACTGCGTCGGATTGATGTACAACCCCTGATCAATAAGATAGGAACCAGGATACCGAGTTGGAAAGGACGGCTCTTGTCCTCAGCTGGTAGGGAGACTCTTGTAAAGTCGGTGCTGTCGTCACAACTGATTTACCATCTGACAGCTTTTGAGGAGCAGAAATGGCTTCTAAAGAGAACCGACAAATTCAGAAGAAGCTTCCTATGGCGGGGTGAAACTCCAGATAAGGTTTCCGGGGGTCATTCCCTCGTCAATTGGGCAACTACTTGCCTGCCTAAAGACAAGGGGGGGCTGGGTGTCTTGGACCTTGAACGGTTTGCTAGGGCCCTGCGGTTGAGATGGTTATGGCGACGCTGGAAACACAAGGACAAGCCCTGGATAAATCTGGACCTTCCATGCGATAAGACAGACAAAGAATTATTCGCGGCATCTACTAGAGTCACCATTGGGAATGGGCAGTGGGCATCCTTCTGGACATCATCATGGATGGAAGGACAAGCTCCTAAAAACATTGCACCCTTGCTTTACAAGAAAGCAAAGCGGAAAAACATATCGGTGTGCAAGGCATTACAGGGGAACCGCTGGATAGCTCACGTCACGCCAATCTCATCGGCCCAAGAGTTGAGTGAATATATCCAGCTATGGGAGGCCGTAAATCAGTTGCAGCTAGACGAGAGCAGGGAGGACAGCATAATTTAGAGATGGACGATCGATGGGTAATACACGACGAAAAGTGCGTACAACATGCAGTTCCAAGGCTCTTTTAGTAAGCTTAAGCTATTGCCAATTTGGAAAGCGAAAGTGGAGCCTAAGTGCAGATTCTTCGCCTGGACTCTCCTTCATAGGAAAATTCTGACAGCAAACAATTTGATGAAGCGGCATTGGCCTTGTGACCCTTTATGCAGGCTATGTGGTACTGAGCCAGAGACTCCAACTCACCTATGCAAGGACTGCACCTTCACCAAAGAAGTTTGGGATATACTAAGGGGCTGGCTGGGGTTTTCATGTCTCAACTCAGTGACATCAAATGGGTCTCTTCATAATCATTGGTAAAGATGCCGGAGGAAAATAGCGAAAGAAGACAGGAAAGTCTTCGACGGGATAATGATCTACTTTTGGTGGAACGTATGGAAGGAGAGAAATAGAAGGACTTTTCAAAACGCTTTCCTGCAGCCAAGAAGAGTAGCGTTCCTCTGCAAAGAAGATATAGATCAGCAGCATATGGCGAGGAGAACACAAAATGTTTAGAGTACACCTTTGGGTTTGTGGGGCTTTGTGCTTTAGAGTGTTTTTTGGTTGGGTCGTGTTTTTCTCGGACTTTGGTAGGGTGGTAGTTTCAAATGCAGGTAGGCTAAGGCAGTCCGAGTCTTGTTAATTAAAAAAATTTTGTATTGTTTTCTTTTCTTCTTCTAATAAAAATCCGGCAAAGCTTTTGCCGCCCTTTAAAAAAATGCTAAACAAAGAAACTGGGTTATCCAACAATCTCCCCCTAAGCCTGACTCGGTTTACTTGATTTTGACGATGCCGATCTTGCCGCGGAGTTCACTGAATTGCACACGTCCAAGTGACTTCATCAGGATATCCGCGAGCTCCTCCTCGGTGCTCACGTGATCCACGTAGATCCTCCCGTTCTCCACACATTCACGAATAAAATGGAATTTGATGTCGATGTGCTTACTTCGGTCTTGAAGAATGGGATTTTTGCTGAGAGCGATTGCGGACTGATTGTCCATCTTCAACAGCGGTGGCTGGACCTTGACGCCAGTGATGTCGCCCAGCAGCCGCACAAGCCACACGGCCTGGCACGCTCCAGCTGCGCCGGCCATGTACTCCGCTCCACAAGTTGAGAGGGCCACCGTCTTCTGCTTTTGGGACTGTCATGACACAGGCATGTCACCCAGGAAGAAGATGACGCCGCCGGTGCTCTTCCTCTCATCAACGTCTCCCCCAAGTCGCTGTCGGTGTACCCGGCCAGCGTGTAGCCTGTCAGCTTGATGTCGGTGTTGCAGTGCTTGGGGTATTCGATGCCGTAATCGAATAGGATGTGCTTGACGGAAGCGAGGTGCTGCTGCTTTGGCTTCTCCATGAAGCGGCACACATAGCTCACCGTGTATGTGATGTCGGGCCGAGTGTGCACTAGATAGCGCGGACTTACCACCAAACTCCTGTACATCGTCACGTCGACTTCCGGCGTCGAGCTCTTGGCAGAGAGCTGCAGCCGGACCTCCATCGGCGTGTGGCATGGGTTGCAGGTTCCCATGCCAGCCTTCTCCAGCAGCTTGCGTGAATATGCTGCTTGTCCCAAAGTGATGGCGTCACGTCCTTGCTTGACCTCCAAACCGAGGTAGAAGGACATGAGCCCGAGGTTCACTCATCTTGAGCAGACGGCGCATCTGCTCCTTTAACGCCTCGACATCCTTGGGCCTTGCTCCAGTGATGATTAGTCATCGACATAGAGCCCGACCACCACACGTGACGCCGCAGCGCCCTTGGTGTACATCCCATGCTCGCTGGCGCACCTGGTGAAACGGAGTTCGCGCAGGCTGCTGTCCAGCTTTGGATTCCACGCATGGGGAGCCTGACGAATCCCGTACAACGCCTTCCTTAGCCGCAACACCTTCCCTTCGTGCCCAGCAGGAACAAAGCCCGGCGGCTGCCGGACATACACCTCCTCCTTCAGCTCGCCGTTCAGAAACGCTGACTTGACATCCATTTGATGCACAAGCCAACCTCTCTGAGCTGCTACGGCGAGCAGCATGCGCACAGACTCCATCCAAGCGACCGGGGCAAACGCCTCGTCGTAGTCGATCCCTGGTTGCTGGAGGTAGCCCTTGGCGACGATGCGGGCCTTGTGCTTGACGACGACGCCCTGCTCGTCGTGCTTCAGCTTGTACACCCACTTCAGGACAATTGGGCGATGGCCTGGAGGGAGGTCGACAAGCGCCCACGTCTTGTTCTACTCAATGGAAGCCATCTCCTCCATCACCGCCTTGCGCCAGCGGTCATCGCTGCGCGCCTCCTCGAACGTGGCCGGTTCATCATCACTGGTGGCGAGGAGCAAGTCCTCATCGACCACAAACTCCGGCTCTACCAAGCCAGGAATCTCCACCATCCCTAAGATGTTGTCCAGCTTTCGGAACCGGAGGGGTGCACCACCCATGACAAGTTGCTCCGTGTTCACAAGTTTTGTTCCACAGACTTAGTCATCACACAACACTCAGAGTACCAGCGAAAGTCTTGATTTGAATAAACTAAGTTTCGATACACGCTTATGGGTGTGCCACTCCTTAAGCCTAGGGCTCATCTACCGTTCCTGGCCCTGGGAGGACTCATGGGCATAGAAGAAGCCATAAGCTAGAGCTGTTGTGCCTGCAAAATCTTAAATAATCGGAGAGTGATGACTCAATAGAACTTACCCATAAGATTTATAAGATTTATGCAATTTAAACCATTAGCAAGGAAAGCGATTGGTTTTTCATAAAATTTGTACATAAAGTAAGTGATCTTATATAAGAAAGTGCAGCATGGTTGGTAGGATTAACAATTAGCAAAAGTGCAGGTTGATCTTTCACCGAGTTATGTTCTCATCACTAGTCCGTATCTAGAAGCATGGAAACTATAAAGAGTTGGGTACACATTAACCCCTAACGCTGGAAAAAAACTCGAAACTTGCTAACTCGCTCGACTCGCTCGTTAATGGCTCAGCTCGAACTGGACTCGTTTTATAACGAGCTAGCTCGTTTTAGAACGAGCCAGCTCGAGTTGGCTCGCGAGCTGCTCGTTAGCTCAATTCACAAGTCATCAAAGTAACGTGCTTTTGTTATATATCTAACAAACTGACATATTTTAAATAGTTACATTATCTATTAGATAGAGGGAGTACTATAGTGTATTATTATACTTTATATATAGCATATATTAATTTTTTCATTTGATTATGGCTTTCTTTTGAATTATTATTATTATTAAAATTTTGATAAATACATATACTCTCCCTCTGTCCCAAAATAGATTCATTTTCACTTCTCAAGAAGTCAAAGACTTTTAGCCTTTGACCAAATATATATAAAAAATATTAATATCCATAATATATATTAGTATTATTAGATAGATCGTTGAATATATTTTCATAATATATTTATTTGAAGATATAAATGTTGCATGTATCTTCTATAAACTCAGTTAAACTTGAGAAAGTTTGACCGGCACGCATCGCATAACGATATCTATTTTGGGACAAAGAGAGTTTTTTTTGTATTTTTTTTATGTTTGGCTCACGAGCCAAACGAGCCAGTTCGAGCTCACTAACGAGCCGAGCCGAGCAAGCCTTCTGGCTCGTTAGGATAACGAGCCGAGCCGAGCTGGCTTGTTATACTAACGAGCCAAAACGAGCCAAGTTAAAACGAGCCGAGCTGGCTCGTTACCTTATCGCCCATACACGACTCGTCGGTATATAAGGGGTAACTCATTACCTCAACCTATCCCAAGTCTGACCAAAGGTACGGTGTCCATGAAAGGGTAGAGCGTGTGATGAGGTACTAGCTTTTCGTAGCTACCACATGCTGCTACATCTTGCGCCGAATCCATGGGAAAGCAGGTCAAAACGAAGTGCCAGGCTTGACATACCACATCACTAGTCTGAAAGTTTGTGCGGCCATCTTAGGGACGATAGGGTTAGTGCAATTAGTGCCTTTAATTTGTTGAATATGGCGGTTGCAGTCGAGGAAAAGGATGCCAAAAGAGACAAGACGAGGGTTCGACTTCATTACTCTTGAACAGACAATGGGAATACCATAGCAAAACCAAAGAGAAACAATGGGCACCTGATGCAGCTTTGTACCAACTATAACGTGTCTTGTAATAAATCGCACAATAGGAAGTATAGGTACTACATCGTTTGTTCTCTCAGATAATATATGTTGCAAAAAATAAACCATATATAGTAATAATATATAACAATTTGATCATCATCATCAATCATCATGATCAACCAAAAACGATAAAGATGCATGGAGGCTCATCGATCATCACAGAATCTCCTGGCAATGTTGTTGTAAACAGCGGGCTATAGCACTATAGCATTTTGAACAACGTGCCGCTAAGATATTGGATATATCACCGCTATTGCCACTATATATTATCACTATTTTGAGTATTAGCGGTGACATGATTTAGCCCAGCCGATCTAAACCACTTTTGCTGCCGTGTAGTAGTGACGGTGTGCGTCGAGGCAATGATGACCGTTAACTATATACTCGTATAAGCCGCCAAGACTGATTTGCATGGGCTAGCTGCGCGTGGTGACCATGGAGGCGAACACCAACAAGCAATAATATGCATGTTTTTTAATCAAGAGAATTACCGCTATAGTATATTTCCAACAAGGCTTGGTAGCCCACACTATATATTTGCAACACAGATATGGTAGGAACAATAAGAAAGAATCACACAGCAAACTGGGGGTATATCAAATATAATGCAGCTAGCTAGCACACGATTATATATAATAGTTTTAAGAACCCAACCTGTAACTAATAATAATCCAGAACCCTAGTAGTATATATATGACTAACAAGCATGCTAATTAGTACGGCACACGGCTACTAACAAACTAACTAACTAACAATAATAAGCTGCTAGCTAGGTGTACTAGATGGATCGAGCTAGCTAGTCGTCGAGATCGAGGAAGTCCTCGATGTCTGGTTGCAGTCGATCCATGACGGCCTCCCATCCAGCTTGGGTAGGGCTCACGTTGTCCCAGTAGAAGGAGTTGCTGGGGTCGTCACAGACGGTGTACTGAGTTCTGCCGTTGCCGTCCACCTGGCCACAGTAGGCGTTGCTCGGCGCGGAGGCGTCAGTGTCACAGCACGGCGTGGAGCCTGCATATATATGAACAGATATATATGTAGTTAGATTTATTAAATACAAATTAAAGATTGAAGTGAAGAATTAGCTAGGGATCATGATCGAACTAACTGACTGCTGCTGGCACACACGAACGTACATACCGGACATGGATCGGGCAAGGCTGGTGAAGGCTTTGTAGAGGTCGAGGACGAGGACGTCATCCAGCTCATCCAGCTTGTGCTTGAGCTTGTTGTTGTGGGCGGTGGCGAGCGCGTTGGCGGCGCTGTTACAGTGCGCGTAGCCGGTGGTCCGTCTGGCGCGCCACGGCGAGCAGCCGAGCGGGGGCATGGAGTTCACCAGCACCTTGGACACACCCATGTCCTGAAGCCTTTTCACGCCCTGGACGATGCCGTCTGTCACTTGGTCGACGTAGGCGTCGAGCTGTCGTCCATGGTGGTGGTCATGATCATGAACAAGAAAAAGACTTAATTATCATCTATGGCTACTAGCTTATATTAGGACAGAAGTAATGAATGCATGGTCATGATCGATTATGATCAAGCAATAAATTGACACACATATGCATCTATTAATTATCAGATTAGAACCGAAGAAGCTAATTAAGTAGCTAGATCGATCTAGCTAGTACTTACTTGGCGGCCGGCGGTGGCGTCGCTGACGTGCGAGTAGTCGTGGCCATTGGAGACTGAGATAAGTGCGACTGAATTCTTGACCTGCTTGTCGTGGACGGATCCAAACTGGGTGATCTGCTCGTCCAGCGACAGCTCCTCCTCCTGCCGCCCGTTCATGACGCCAGAGAAGGGCATGGCGAAGTTGATGCCGTGCTCAGACCCTCCACGACTGTTGAACACCGGAGGGGACTCGTCCATGCCCAGTATCTTGGCTGCAAATTAAAGAACGAAAACCAATTTAATCCATCTACTTCAGTAGATGGATGCTGTATATATGGGATGGTGAACATGTAATATGTACGCGTACCTAGAAAATCTGACTGCACTAGACGGTCGGAGAGGCGGCCGGTTGCACCGTTTCCATGGGACGAGTCAGAGCTCCCGTAAGGGTAGTACCACCCACGCGAGGCTCTGCTCTTCACCCCTGAAGATTTGGCAACAAGATTGTTGCCTGCGTCCACAAACGAGTCACCGAAGACAAAGAGCGGCGTGTGCTCCTTCCGCCGTTCATGGTGCCTCCGGCACTCAACACGACGAGCACCTTCGAGGATGAGGAGGAAGCACGTCAACACAACCCACACCTTCATCATGGCTGAAGGTCGTTGTAAGCCTAAACCTAAGGGAGGGGGGAGGTCGTTGTTGTTCAGCAATGGCTTTGTAGATAGATGCGTTTGGTTGGGCAATCGTGCTTTTCCTTCCTCGTTTATCTATATACTAGGAAAAATACCCGTGCGTTGCAACGGGAAGAAAAAAAATATAATTCTTGTCATTGAGATTTTATCTTGTGTGGCGCTTAATCAAAGAGACTCTACATGTGATCTATCTGGGTCCAACTAATTAGATAAGCAGTATTGACATTTGTTGTGTATGTTGTGCCTCTAGTGCTCCTAGCTCAGATAGCTCATACTCTTCTTGGAAATTGCTTGGACATGTTCTCATACGGACACGAAAGACTACATACTTTATTTCAAAGCACTTGATCATCTCTTAGGAGTAGTATGCATGTAATATGTAGGAGTAGTATGTACTGTACCTATTAAAAAAACAGCCGACGCACGCGTGGAAGGATCTCCTCCACTCGTGACCAGATGACTCTTTCCTCTTCCTCATCGTATCTTCAGCTGCACAGGCCTTTGTTTCCCATCGGACCTTCCTAGCTCCACATCCAAATGCAGACCCGGACAACCATCACTGGCCTCGGTGGGCGCGGCGACCCCCGGCCTCGATGGCACGGAGGCGAGCGGCCCCCCGGCCTCGGTGGCGGAGCGGTCCCGGCCACGGCGACGCAGCGGTCCCAGCCTCGGCGGCGCGGCCTCGCCTCCTCACGACTGTGTCATCGCTTGTTGCGCAGCCTGACCCAGCAACAGCATGCAGAAGCGTTTTGGTCCGTCTATTGCGTTCCGCGACTCTGCGCGTATCTGATCTGTTCTATTTGGATTTGATTTCGATCGGCTTACTGATGATTTAGCCATATCTTATATAGATTCCTAGTTTCCTTCTCATCCTTTCCGTATCGAGCTGGCTTGGGCCGGTGGAGATTCTTTGGATGCGAAAAGCCAGGGGCGGACTGATCTGTATTTGGAATTGGTTTTAGATGCAGACTCTCACATATATTTACGGTTTGGATTGTCTCGTAGAGATTTGGAGATATACGGGGAGGGTACGGACTCGGTTGGTGGAGGCGGACAGCAAAGTAAGCGAGTGGGCGGTAGTTGGGGGCAGGCTGGACGAAAAAAAGAGCCGAAAAACTTCTCGTTTTATTAGTAGGTAAGTATAGATATAGATATATACTAATACTTGTCAACAGGCCGGATGTGGCACGCATGCAACGGCCGATTAACTACCTGAAAGGAGCCGGATTCCCCCCCTCCCGGTTATCAATTTATTTACTGGTTATTTAATAATTATTTTATTTATTATAATTATATAAGTCAACGATTATTCCTTTATCTATACTAGAAGAAGTGTTCATGCGTTTTACAACAGGTTATCCACATTCAATATAGATATAATGCTCTTGTTGCCACTAGCCTCCACGATTACCGTGCTAGTTACTTTACATAAAAAAAATAATCATGAACTTCTATTTTAGAGTTAATATCTATGGAAGTGCAAGTATAATTCTTCACTATGGACTCTGTTTTTTTTCTTGGTGTGCCTACCTGTTTGTTTGTTTTTCCCGACACAGACTGTTGGAGGAGGACCATCCGTGTATGCATACATCTCCACCATGATACAACACTCACCTTTAATCGAGTTTATTTAAATACTAGCAAACGTGTCAATGTGTTGCACAAATTTTATATCGTCTGCACTTAGCAACATAGTTATTAAACGTAGGCTATTCTAACTGATATGAATATATATCGTGAGTTTGGATCACAAACGACAATAAACCAACTAGGACTCCTAATCTCAAATTTACCATCGTCGTAATGAAGTTTGGGTCACAGGACAATAAATCAAACAGGACTCTTTTTCATGACGTATTTACTACTTCTTGCTCTCTCCGTCTCTAAAAACATGAAATTCACTATGGCATGTTTTAATATACCAACTTTGACCAATTATAAATAAAACTATAAATATTTATAATATAAAATAAACACCATTAGATTACTTATGAAATGTATTTTCATAATCTATTAATTTGGAGCTATAAATACAAATACTATATATTCACTAGAAACTTGGTCAAACGTGAACTACTTTATTTGGCACGTAATCTGTAGTTGCATGTTTTTTTAGGACGGAGAAAGTACTTAGTAAAAATGACTGATTTTTATGCTTCGGAGAGTGGAGGGGCACATAAATAACGAGAGAGAGGGTGTGATGGACGAAAAATAAACAAGAAAAATTCGAAATACATACACGGTTAGGATATTTTGTAGGTATATATATTTCTGGTTTTAATTCGTATCTTGTTTATTCTTATTTGTTTTTTCTATATCTAATGAAGAAACTATGCTTTATATTTAAGGTTGGTGTTGGGCTGTGCAGTGTGGTACGGATAGCTCACGCTATGTTTATATATCACACACACCTGTGCATGGATTGATTTGCTAATAGTTGATCGATTAATTAGTTGGGCTCAATCTGATCGAGAGCATGCGCTTGGTCGACGTTGGTAGCCAGCCCTGACGCTCCAGCGAAGAGATCGAGCGGTTGGCGTGCGCAGCTGAAGTCACGCGCCGAAGGGGATAGGAAGATCACCAGATCGTCAGCATAGAGAGAGGTCCGATGCTTGATCAGCTGGGATGGGAGCGGCTGAAGGACCCCACGACGGTCAGCTTCAGCAACCATGGCATTCAACACTTCCATAGTAATGACGAAGAGCCCTCGTGTGTGGTGTATGCGGTCACTCAGCCGCCCGTTGATGAGGATCCCACCCGCGGATGAAGGCTGATTGGCTGACCCGAACAATTACGTGCATCCACGGAGCGAGGCGCATGGCCAGTCCTTTAGTGAAGAGCTTGGCGACGGAATGGATGAGACTGATCGGCTGGTAATCCTTGAGGCCAGTGGGCGCTTGCTTCTTTTGTAGGAGGACGATGGATGCTTCGTTGAGCAAGTGGAAGCTCCTGAAGTCCAGCTCCCAGAGGGCCTGAAACACCCGAACGATGTCGGCACATATGATGGCCCAGGCAGCCTTGAAGAAAGCTCCAGTGCACCCGTCGGGTCCTGGGGCACGATCACCGGGCATCTCCCGGACAATCCTGGCAACTTTGTACGTGCTAAAAGGCATCACCTGATCAGCAAGGTCTAGCTGCGGCATATTCAATTGGGCGAGGTTAATTTGGTGCGTTCATTGGAAAGGTGTCCCCAGGATGCCATCAAAGAACGAGTAGGCAAGGCCGATTTTGGTGCCGTCGTTAGAGTACGTGAGGCCATCATGCTCAATTGATAGCATATGATTTTTTCAACGTCGAAGGCTAGCTTGGAGGTGGAAGTAGCGTGTACACGATCACCCACCTGAAGGTGCCTGACACGAGCACGCTGGCGCGCCATAGAGTGGCACAGTGAGGAGTGTCCCAAAACCGATGCCTTGAGCTCGCGCCGTAACTGCAGTTCCTCGGGCGACAAACACCGTGACTCTTGCGCGATGTCGAGTTCACGTAGATGACGGTCCGAGCTGCAGCGAGTTGCAGACGGACGCTCCCGACCCGTGCAGCTCTCCAGCTGTTCAGCGCTTTGGCCAGGGTGCGCGGCTTATGATCCAGGTTGCGACATGCGTCAGCGCCTGCGCAGGAAGAGGTCCAGGCAGCGGCGACAGCATCGAGGAAGCCGGGTATTTTGATCCAGTAGTTTTCAAAGCGGAGGCATGGTGCCCCCCAGGGCTCTGTGCATAGGATTAGCAACAAAGGTGCGTGGTCCGAAGCGTCGGAGGACAGACAACGGAGGTGGTCCAGCGGGTAAATTTCTAGCCATTCAATGGAAGCGAACTCTCTGTCGAGACGTTCAAGCGTCGGCTGCACACCCTCGTTGCTCCAGGTATAGAGTCTCCCAGAGAGGTGCAGCTCGCAGAGCTGTAACTCATCAATGGCAGCACGGAAGCGACGCATGGCTCTAGGGTGAAGCCTGCCATTGTTCTTATCCGAGGCTTGGTAGATCATGTTAAAATCTACACAGATTAGCCAAGGCCCTAGGTAGGAGGCGCGAACGGAGTAGAGCTCGTCAAGGAACGCCCCTTTTTCGGAGCTCGACGTCGGGCCATAGACATTGGTGATCCACCAAGGTGGCGTTCTCCCATCCGCGGCCGGGAGCAACCGGTGTTAGCTAAAACTGTTGCGAGTCCGTTTGTAATTTAGTTTCTAGATCGAGTCAAATAGGAGTCAGGTTGGGGCACGCGTGAACAAAGGTGTGCTTGGTCACGACGTCGCCCGGTGTCCTAGTCGTTCGCGTCATGGAGTGCGTTGCGCACGTGGTGTGTCGCTGCGGTGAAATGGAGGCGCACACAACGTTCGACATGGCGCGGGTCTGAGTCGGACTCTAAGTCCGGAGTCTTATATAAATAAAGGGACAATGACTAGGAGAGCTGCGTTGGTCAGCAGCACAAAATTCTCTCTTTCGCGTTTACTATTTTTCATCTTGTATTTGTCGCCGCGGTCACCACGTTCACGCCGGCGTCGAGCACCGCTCGAGGTGCCGGTCTAGGGCATCGCCTGGTTCCAACAAGTGGTATCGGAGCTGTCGATAGCCAAGGCGTGAAGAGGATCAAGGCGAGGAACTGACGAGGAGGAGGAGCGAGCAGCGACTACGCCATGGGTGATGCCAGCGCGAAAGACAAGGAGGTGATGGAGCGAGCATGGAATCAGGCAGCCGGAAATCTGGTCTGGCTGATGCTTAACCACACCAATTACCAGGAGTGGTCTGCGCTCGTCCAGTGCAATCTCGAAGGCAAGTATCTGTGGGATGCAATTGAATCTAACAAAGTAGAGCGGCGACGAGATCGACTTGCTCTGGGCGCCATGATACGTGGCGTGCCTCAAGACATGCACTCCATGCTTCTGAATAAGAAGTCGGCGAAGGAGGCGTGGGAGGCGATCAAATCAATGCGTCTCGGTGCTGAACGTGTCAAGGAGGTGAATGCACAAAAGTTGTTGGCAGAATTCGAATCAATCTCGTTCAAGGCAGGCGAGACAGTTGATGATTTTGCCGTTCGGATCTCCAAGCTCGCCACAGATCTTCGTGGCCTAGGAGAAATGAGCGTGGATGACAAGCGAGTTGTCAAGAAATTTCTCAGGGTTGTGCCTCCACGTTATAATCAAGTGGCCGTGACCATTGAGATGTTCTGCGATTTAAAAACACTGTCCCTCGAGGAGCTTGTCGGGCGTCTGCGAGCAGCAGAGGATCGCTTCGAACCATCGATGGAACAGGTGACCGAAAAGGCTGGAAAACTCTTGTTGACTGAAGATGAGTGGGCTGCCCGGAACAAGAGTCGGATGATAACAGATCAATCCTCGAGTTCAGGGAGCAAGAACCTCGGTGGGAGCAATGGAAGGAGGGAGAAGTCTGGAGCATGTGGTGGCGGCGTTGCACGTGACTCCGGTGTCAAACTCAGCTCAATGGGAACGCCTCGCCGAAAGGGCAAGTGCCGTAAGTGTGGCGTATATGGCCACTGGGGAAAGGAGTGCAAGAAGTCGATGAAGGAAGAGAAGCAGGAGGTAGCTCATCATGCAGGTGTCAACATTGAACGACTTGCTCTGATGGTTGCTCAGGTCTGCAACTTAGGGAGAATCGCAAAAGAACAACAGCACATCTTCCTCAACCAAGAACGCGTGATTCCTTCTTCATATGATGCTGGGTCATGGGTTCTCGACACGGGTGCCACAAATCATATGACCGGCTGTCGAGAATCCTTAGCAAGTCTTGATGAAACAGTACACGGGGCAGTACGTTTTGGAGATGGCTCTACAGTGGAGATCTGCGGCATTGGAGCTGTGACGATTGCCGGGAAGAATCACGATCATTGGGTTCTCTCTGAGGTATACTTTATCCCCTCACTCAAATGCAACATTGTCAGTCTTGGTCAGTTGGAAGAAGGTGGTCGTGGTGTCCTGATCCGAGCAGAAAGGAGAAACCGCCTCTACATCATGAAGGTGAAGCTTACTTCTCCAGTATGCTTACTGACAAAATTAGATGAGGAAGCTTGGCTCTGGCATGCCCAGTATGGTCACTTCGTGAACTTAGAACGAAGGAGATGGTTGAGGGGATTCCTCTGATCCATCGCGCTGAGCAAGTGTGTGATGGCTGTGCTCTGGGTAAGCAGCATCGTGCACCGTTCCCACGTGCGTCGAACTACCGTGCTGGGGCAGGACTCGACCTGGTTCATGGAGATCTCTGTGGGCCAATCTCACCAGCAACACCAGGTGGCAAGTCGTATTTTCTTCTGATCGTGGATGACTTCAGTTGTTATATGTGGTTGGAGCTACTGGCAACGAAAGCTAAGGCATTCTATTATTTCAAGAAGATAAAGATAGCAGCCGAGGTTGAATCTAGTCGACGCCTGAAAGCTTTCAGAACCGACCGTGGAGGAGAATTCAACTCTGGAGCATTTTCAGTCTTTTGTGATGAGCTCGGGATTAGACACAATACTACAGCCCCATACTCTCCGCAGCAAAATGGCATCGTCGAACAACGGAATCAGACAATTGTTGAGATGGCGCGCTGCTTATTGAAAAGTATGCAGGTTCTGGGGAAGTTCTGGGGTGAGGCCGTCAAAACGGCAGTGTATCTGTTAAACAGATCACCTACGAAGAGCCTGGACGGGAAAACTCCTTTTGAAGCATGGTTTGGCAAGAAACCTGGTGTTCGACACCTACGCACATTTGGGTGCATGGCTTATGCGAAGAAGGTTGGGCCGGGATTGACGAAGCTGTCAGACAGATCTGTCCCAGGCATTTTTCTTGGGTATGAGCTGGGATCCAAAGCATATCGTGTGTTCAATCCGGTGAACAACAAGTTGATGGTCACACAAGATGTCATCTTCGATGAGAAGCGGAGCTGGCCTTGGGGGGAGAAACGTGAGAAAGCAAGCGCAGGTTCAAGCACGGCGACTACACGTTCTAGGTGCAGTATCCTGACGATGACACTGTAGCCAGTCCGGCAATGGGACACGGCGAGCCAGTTAGAGTTTCTGATACCGAGTCTGAAGGTATTTCTTCAGAGGATGATTCTCCATCCCCATCCTCACCTGCGCCGACAATTCTAGCTCCTGGACAAGGTGGTTCACTTCACACCCCGGCTGCATCACCCCAAGTCCCGATTCAATGGGCAACGCCACCTTCGGGAGACCCTGATTTCTCCACTGGAGTTCAGCTTTGATATCGATCCGTCACTGATTTGATGGAATCAACAGAGGCTGTCCCGACAGAATATAGGGGGCTCTGTCTCGTCGCTGCAGAAGAGCCACGCACGGTGGAGCACGCCTTGAGCGAACATTGCTGGAGAGAGGCTATGAAGGCCGAGATGCAGGCAATTGAGACTAACAGAACTTGGGAAGTTTCAGATTTACCGAGGAATCAAAAGGCGATTGGTCTCAAGTAGGTCTTCAAGGTGAAAAAGGATCCTGAAGGGAATATAGTCAAGTACAAAGCCCGGTTAGTGGCCAAGGGATATGCTCAACAGCAAGGAGTGGATTTCGACGAGGTATTTGCTCCTGTTGCCACGATTGAAACAGTGCGACTGCTGCTAGCACTTGCTGCTCAAGGTGGATGGCAGGTTCATCATATGGATGTAAAATCTGCGTTCCTTAATGGTGATTTGGCGGAGACAGTGTACGTGCAGCAACCACCTGGATCCATAGTTGGCAAAGGTGACAAGGTACTGAAGTTGAGGAAAGCACTCTATGGGCTGAGGCAAGCACCCAGAGCGTGGAATGCCAAGCTTGACAAGGAGTTAGTTGCCTTGGGGTTTGTGAAAAGCAAACTGGAGCATGCTGTATACAAGAAAAACAGCAAGAACTCGCTTCTGATAGTGGGTGTTTACGTGGATGACTTAATTATCTCAGGACCCTGTGTTGAGCACATCAATCGTTTTAATGCTGAGATGATGAAGAAGTTCAGTATGAGTGATCTTGGCCTCCTTAGTTATTACTTGGGCATAGAAGTGAAGCAAGGAGAAGAGGGGATCACGCTGAGTCAAAGTGCGTATGCACTGAAGATACTTGAATCAGCCGGTATGGCTAACTGCAATCCATGTGAAACTCCTATAGAAGCACGTCTGAAATTCAGCAAGAAGGAGGATAATCCAGTGGATCCGATAGGATACAGAAGCATTATAGGAAGCCTCAGATATATTGTCAACACTAGACCTGATCTTGCTTATGCAATTGGAGTGGTCAGTAGGCATACGGAGGCTCCAGCGAAAGAACATTGGGCTGCAGTCAAGCATATACTCAGGTACTTAAAAGGCACTGCTGGGTATGGATGCAGCTATGTGAGAGGCAATGAATTGAAGCCAATTCTACTCGGGTACAGTGACAGCGACTTCACCGGAGATATTGAAGACAGAAAGAGCACTACGGGTGTTGTCTATTTTCTTGGCAGTAGTCTGATCACATGGGCTTCGCAGAAGCAGAAGATTGTTGCCTTGTCCTCGTGCGAAGCCGAGTACGTAGCAGCAGCTGTAGCGGCATGTCAAGGGGTTTGGTTGAGCTGACTCTTAGCAGATCTTACAGGAACCAAGGAAACGCCAGTGAAATTACTTATGGACAATATGTCTGCCATAGCACTCAGCAAGAATCCGATGCATCACGATCGCAGCAAGCATATTGATACTAAGTATCATTTTATTCGTGAATGCATTGAGGAAGGAAAGGTGGAAGTAGACCATGTCGGGACTGCAGGGCAGCTTGCCGATCTATTCACCAAGGCACTGGGGCGAGTCAAGTTCGTAGAGCTCAGGAATGCTCTTGGTATTGTTCAGGTGCAACAGGTTTAGGGGGAGTTTGTTAGCTAAAACTGTTGCGAGTCCGTTTGTAACTTGGTTTCTAGATCGAGTCAAATAGGAGTCAGGTTGGGGCACGCGTGAACAAAGGTGTGCTTGGTCACGACGTCGCCCGGAGTCCTAGTCGTTCGCGTCATGGAGTGCGTTGCGCACGCGGTGTGTCGCTGCGGTGAAACAGAGGCCCACACAACGTTCGACATGGCGCGGGTCTGAGTCGGACTCTAAGTCCGGAGTCTTATATAAATAAAGGGACAATGACCAGGAGAGCTGCGTTGGTCAGCAGCACAAAATTCTCTCTTTCACGTTTACTGTTTTTCATTTTGTATTTGTTGCCACGGTCACCACGTTCACGCCGGCGTCGAGCACCGCCCGAGGTGCCGGTCCAGGGCATCGCCTGGTTCCAACAACCGGGTGATAGAGAAGCTGCGAGTAGAGGTGCCAGAGGCCCGCCACAGATCACGACTCCAGGCCACACCACCAACACAGCCATGTGCAGGGAGACAGGGCATAGTCGAAATCGCTTCCGGTTACATCACAAACCATGCTTACAGAAAAATTCTCAACTTTGGATATCTGCAAACAAACGACGGAGATGCTGTGTTGGGAAACCAAGTCGCGCACCGCAGATCGACGAGCCCGGCTATTCAAGCCGCGGGCATTTCAGACAAATATGTGGTTTGCACTCATGGGGCAGGCGAGGAACGACGTGAGTGCCGGTCCATCAGATCGACGGCGGCTCGTCATCGGCGAAGGCGGTACCTCCCATGGGAAATATTTCGCGCATGGCGGCCCGCTTGACTGCTTTTTTTTTCTTCTTCTTCCTATCGGGCCCAAGGTCAAAGAAATAGGTTCAGTGGTTCGACGTCCCAATGGTTGAAAGTGGGCCGGAGCCAGAACTAGGATAGGGATCAGATTGGGAGCAGGAGGAAAATGGCTCGGCGAAGGTTTCGTGGAACTTCGACGCGATGAGGGTGTCCGGGTTCCCGTTGTTCGTGTCATTCTGGCGGTTGTTCCACTTGTTGATCAGCACCCGACGAGCTTGTTTCTCTGGGTTGGGGTGGCAAACAGTGGACTTAGCTGCCAGCCTGCCGTTGCGCCGTGGCGGCTCAACCGTACGCTGGCTCGCGCCCCGCTGTGACGGTGCTGGGTGAAGCAAGAAGTCACCAAGGAGGAGCTTGAGAGATTCGACGAAGTCGCTTCCTGATGGCGACTGCAGGCGCGCAGCAACAGCGGGAGCTGAATCAACAATGGCCAGGCCACGAGCCGACGAAGGCCCAGTGACCGGCCTAGCGGTGTATACTCCTGCACAGGATTCATAGTAGAATAGCAAACAGCCGTGGCGGGGCCCGGCCTAGAAACGGCGTTCATAAAAAATTCGGACTCGCGCCAGATGGGCTGGGAGGGGGGGGTGGCGTGATGCAGTCGGTACCTTCGAGCCTAGGGACCCTGTAGGTGAAGCTCCCCGTGGAAGCACCGGTGAGGCGAGACCACCGGCGCCAGGCCAGCGAGAACTGTGGGTTGCCGGCGGGCGAAGTGGTACCTAAGACCAGTTCGAGGTCCTCACGGCGGGAGAACCAAACAATGAAGTCCTCGGGCGCATGGTGCAGCACGGACACCGCGTCGTCGGAGATCCCAAAATAGACGGAGAGGTGCTCGCGCACCATGGCGGGGGAGACCGGAGGTCTTGTACCGGTGAACACCGCCACAAGTACCAGGGAGAGGGCATCCTCGGCCGTCTGCAGGTCACTCGAGCGCGGGACAACCACCAACACCTCCATATATGACTCGACGTCGCCAGCAGGAACACCAGCGGAAGGCTTATGCGGCAGCTGCAAGGATGCAGCCGGCTGCTCAGGTGGCGGGTGTGAGGGTCCCTGGGCCCCAGGGCTCGGAGGTGCGCAACGACGAGGGACCGACGGCGAGCAGCCCATGGAGATGGATCGCACGGAGATGGTGTCGTCGCGCCATCTAGCGGGGGGAGCGATGGCTCCATGGGCGGACTTCGAGGCCTGTGCAGGAGCGGGGGCGGGGAGGAGGAGGTGGGCACCGGTGCCGCAGTGGCAGCCGGCAAGGGGGCGGTGGACGCCGGGGCTGGAGTAGCCGCCGGCGGAGGGAGCCTCACTCGCTCACTCAGTCACCTTATCGATTAGACTTAGCTATAGAAAAATAGAAAAAAATGTCAGGACCCCCGCCCTCTCAGGTATATAATATATAATATAACCTAACTAGATAGTCTTCCGTTAACTACCATTAGTTACAGTCATCTTTCATCCAGAACCAGTACAGTAAAGATATCCATGACAACTTGCTCCGTGTTCACAAGTTGTTTCGCTTAGTCATCACACATACACTCAGAGTACCAGCGAAAGTCTTAATTTAAATAAACTAAGTTTCAATACACGCATATGGGTTCCTGTAAATGGGCGCCCATTGATTTGAAGAACGCTTAGTTGGAAGGCCGGTGTTATAACTGCTTTTCCCCAAACCACCTTGCTCGTACCTGCCAGCGTCGCCCGAGGTGCTGGAGATGCTACCGATCGGGGCATAGAGCGGTGGATTGCAAGGGAGGAACGCAGCATATAAGGCAACAGAAAGAGCAACGAACCAGTCCAACACCCATAGCCACAACCTTCCCCACCTGGGGTTCACAGAAGACCGACCACCGTTCCTTTGCGGAGGTGGTCCGTGGAGGAGAGAAGATGGCGATGGCGAGGTACCCAGGCGACCCGAGGGAGCGGCCGGCGCGCAGCCACAGGCCTCATCAGGAGGCGCAGGGATGAGCTCATCAGGCACGCTGCAGTCTGCTGGATCGATGGCAGCAGCCATGACACGGAGCCATACCATGTTTGCGAAGCATTGCTCAGCAGGCTCAACCTTCATCATGAAGACTTCCAGGTGATCAAGCACTTCCCCGAGCAATACCTCGTCATCTTCTATGACTCTGCGGTCTGGCAGAGGGTGGTTGACAGGGGCGCCGTCGACGACGACAACGGGCGGGTGTTCCATTTCGCCGCCTGGAACGAACGTCGGTATGCCACCAGTGTCAACTGGGAGTACCACGTCAAGGTGAGGATTGAGGGTGTTCCCGTGCATTACTGGGCGGAGGAGGTGGCCGCGCTGGCGCTCAGTAGGAGCTGCGTGATCCACCGAATCGAGGAGAAGACGCGGCGCAGGCAGCGCACCAGGTCCTACGACCTTTGGGCCTGGTGCTGCGACCCTTGTGACATTCCCGCGGAGGTGTGGCTCACTGTCACGGAGCCTGACACGGAGCCGCCGCCGATCTCAGTCCCGCTGCCGCCATCACCATACCACGACGACCCAGAAGACCTCAAGCGCGGCCACAGATACCTGCTTCGCATTCACATCGAGGTGGTGGAGGACCTTTCCTTTTTGCAGGGACGTGGAAGAACCGGAGGCTATCCGGACCGCAAGGCCCGCCGGGAGTTCATTTGGAACTACGGGACCCCTGACTCGATGGGGGAGCGCGTTCAGGGCGGCCGCAGCCATGACCGTGGAAGGGACATCAGGCGTCACCCGAGGCGTGACGACGATGACCATGAAGAATGGCGTGACCACGGTGGCCGGCGCCGCCGCAGCATCTCGGTGTGGGCGAGGAGCTCACACTGCAGGGCCGGGCCAGACGATTGCATTAGCTCCAGCAGGTGGCGTGAGCGGAGGAGCTCGCCACCAAGGGGGAGCAGAAGGGCGGTGGCCCCTGAGAAGACTCCAGTCATGATTTGGAGGGCCAAGGTGAACAATACGGGCAGGAAGAAGAAATCAGTCTCCTTTGCAAACCCCATCGCGACAATGATGGGGCCCATCAAGACCAAGATGGAGGATGACAGCATATGGCTCATCATGGGTAACCCTCAAATCTCCCCTAAAACTTCTTCATTTTTTGAGCCAGACTTGCCAGACAACAATCTCATGGTTTTGGCAGACAAGATTGTGGTGGAGGAAGCATGCAAGGCTGCAGGGGAACACCCCATGGAGGGAAGCGACCTCGACAAGGAGAAAAGCACGCCTATGCTGGTTGACGGCGACACCATCAGCAAGGAGGTGGGGCAAGCCCTGGATGAGTTACAAGAACTGCTGGTGAGTTCTCCTGCCCAGTCAGGTGGCCAAACATTTGAAAATGCAGAATCCGTTCATCTGGAGTTTGATAACATAACATCCTTTCAACTAGAGCCCGCTGCCCATTTGGTGACAATAGTTAACACAGAACCTATCTATTTAGAGGAAACTGCCCAAGTTTCTGAAATTGAAAGCGCTCATGGCCTGGCAGAAGGGATAGAAGGGGCACCACACTTTGATAACACTGACATTGAAGCGGAGCATCCCTCGGGGGCTGCTCTGCCAGACCCGGAGGTCTTAGCAACACATGAAACTGTTACAGAAATGTTAGGGGAAGTCACCCAGGCGGTAGGGGACGACATTACCGCCAGTAATCAGCAACCAGAAGAGCCTGTTCACATTTTCTTGAACTCAATCACTAGAACCTTAGCACCACCACTGCTAGACACGCCCCCTCCTGTAGCCTCAAATCACTTAAGCACAAGACCACTCTATAGTGGTCTAGAGGGTGAGGCGCCTTGCGAGGCAACCAGTGATCTTAAAAGGCACAGCGCCAGGTTAGCAAAGAAAGCTGCAGTAAATTCAGGTAAGGGCAGCATTGAAATCGCCCAAGAACTGTTGGTTAAAAAACTGGGGTCCTTGGCAGGTGGGGAGAGCTCCAAAAATAAAATTGGCGAGTCTGAGACAACTGATCATAATTTTCTTCTACAGGATCTTGAGAAGCCAGTCAAGGAGGCTACGATGTAGGCAATCAAGTCTCTCATTGAGGAGGACGCCAAAAGGCAGAAGAAGGAAGGGACCCCCAATGAGGTGGCAGGGGGCCTGAGCGTGATGGCCTAGATGCCATTTCACTGGTGGACTGTCTGTTCATCAATGTTACCTCAATGGATGGGAGGGTCTGGGGTTTCCAGCCCCATGTATCTTAGGCAACCTGTTCTCAGTAGCGCCCTGCGTGGTGTATGGGCGTCGACGCCCCTGTTTCATTTGGAACCTCTTAGTTTGTTTCGGCACTTCACCTGCTGGCCTCGTAGCCTTCGGCGACAATACTGTTCGTACTGTTATGCCGGAGTGTCCGGACTTTCGCCTGCTAGCCTCGTAGCCTTCGGCGACAATGCTGCTCGTTCTGTAATCGATGCCGGAGTGTCCGGCTAACCAGCATGTGTAAGTGGGATCATTTCTTTGCATGGCAAAGGATGGCAACTGAATGTGTAGATGTCCATAGTGGTCAGCCTATCCAATTATGTCAGCTAAAGACTGCAAAATCTTGTGCTGGAACGTGAGAGGCTTAAACGGACGGGGCAAAGCGCGCCGCGGTATGCAGACAAATTCTTTCTTCTGAGGCAACGATTGTTTGTCTTCAGGAAACGAAAATAGAGGCGTGGAGTCGTAGCCTTATCCTCGAAACAGTAGGCCAAGACTTTGTAGACAATGCAGTATTCTTGCCGGCAGAGGAAACCAGGGGAGGAATCCTACTGGCTGTTTCGGAATGCTTCTTTACCTTGGGTCAGCCTTACCTCACGATGAACACAATCTCGACAAAGATCACGATGAGAGCTGAAAATACAGAATGGACGATAACAGGAGTGTATGGCCCACAATCCGATAGCGACAAAATCCTCTTCATTCAGGAAATCGCCAACCTAGAGCCACACGTTCTTCCCTCTTGGCTCATCCTGGGGACTTCAATTTGATCCTTCGCGCCCAGGACAAAAACAACTCACACATTAACTTACCAATGATCGCAAGATTTAGGGCCATGATTGATGATCTGGAACTCATACCTATTGAGCTAAAGGGTAAACGATTCACATTGTGCAATGGTCAACTTAATCCAACCATGACAAAAATTGATCATCTGCTGGCTTCTACAGAATGGATCGATCTTTTCCCAAGGGCGGAACTACACGCACTGGCTTCATTAGGTTCAGACCACTGCCCGCTTTTCTTGAATGGTGATACAGAATTTAATTTCTATGGGGGGTTTAGATTTGAGGCGTATTGGACCAAAATGCTAGGCTTCTTGGACATCGTGAAAGAAGCTTGGGAAAGGCCAGTTCACACACAAGATGCCATCCTGAGCCTCCATGTCAAATTGCGGCGAACAGCAAAGGCGCTCAAAAACTGGAGAAGAAAGTGTTTAGGAAACTGGAAGATCAAATGGGCCATACTAAATTTGGTCACAGCACACCTGGAGAGAGCTCAAGAAATCAGAACACTAACAACAGAAGAATTAGAGTTCAAGAAATACCTTAACCTGAAGGCCCTTGGTTTTGTGGCAATACAAAGGGCGAGAGCTCGACAGCACTCTAGACAAACTTGGATAAGGGAAGGAGACACGAACTCACGTTTTTTTTCACATCCATGCCAATAATCGCAGGAAAAAGACTTTTATCAGTACCCTACAGGGGAGTTCAGGGGTTGTAACATCGCAAGAGACTAAGGAGCAGCTGATACACTCTCATTTCAGCAACCTCCTAGGGACCTCATTTAACAGATCAAAGGCGATTAATTGGGAGGGCCTAGCATACCATAGGCATGACCTGCAGGACTTGGACGCCCCCTTCACGGAACAGGAGATTGAGGCGGTTATCAAGATGATGCCGAACGAAAAGGCGCCCGGACCGGATGGTTTCATAGGGATATTCTACAAGTTATGCTGGCCAGTTATAAAGGAAGACCTTATCCAGGCAATCATGTACTTCTACACTTTCAGGACTTCAAAATTGGGCCTAATAAATGATGCTAACATTGTCCTACTGCCAAAAAAATAGGAAGCTGTAGAGATAAAGGACTACAGGCCGATAAGCCTCATCAACAGCGTGGCCAAAATCATAACAAAATTACTTGCGAATAGATTGGCACCGAAATTAAACTCCCTTGTTTCGAACGCACAGAATGCCTTCATAAAGAGGAGATGCATACACGATAACTTCATCTATGCACAACGTGTAATCCAGGCACTACACAAGAAGAGGAAGCCTTCACTGTTCATCAAGCTTGACATCTCCAAGGCCTTTGACTCGATTGACTGGAGATTCCTGCTGGAAGTGCTAGATGAGTTGGGATTCAGCATTAGGTGGAGGAACTGGATTTCGGCTATATTGGGAACCTCCTCGTCGAGGATACTAGTGAATGGACAGCCAACTGAGCAAATTCGACATGCAAGGGGATTACGCCAGGGGGATCCACTGTCACCCATGCTGTTTATTCTGGCCATTGATCCCCTTCATCGCATTATCGAGGAGGCGGCGCGGCAAGGGATACTCAAGCCAGTACTCCCCAGGGCTGCAGCCCTGCGGTGCTCACTATATGCTGATGATGCGGCGCTGTTCGCGGAACCGAGCATAACTGAACTAAATAATCTGCACAAGATCCTGAAGTGCTTTGGTGACTGCTCGGGCCTCCATGTAAATTTAGCCAAAACAGAGATTTTTCCTATAAGCATGGACAACAGCACAGTGGACCAACTGCTCCAAAATTTTACAGGAAAGGTCAGCAAATTCCCGGGAACATACTTGGGCCTTCCTCCGCACACCAGAAAACTGCGTCGGATTGATGTACAACCCCTGATCAATAAGATAGGAACCAGGATACCGAGTTGGAAAGGACGGCTCTTGTCCTCAGCTGGTAGGGAGACTCTTGTAAAGTCGGTGCTGTCGTCACAACTGATTTACCATCTGACAGCTTTTGAGGAGCAGAAATGGCTTCTAAAGAGAACCGACAAATTCAGAAGAAGCTTCCTATGGCGGGGTGAAACTCCAGATAAGGTTTCCGGGGGTCATTCCCTCGTCAATTGGGCAACTACTTGCCTGCCTAAAGACAAGGGGGGGCTGGGTGTCTTGGACCTTGAACGGTTTGCTAGGGCCCTGCGGTTGAGATGGTTATGGCGACGCTGGAAACACAAGGACAAGCCCTGGATAAATCTGGACCTTCCATGCGATAAGACAGACAAAGAATTATTCGCGGCATCTACTAGAGTCACCATTGGGAATGGGCAGTGGGCATCCTTCTGGACATCATCATGGATGGAAGGACAAGCTCCTAAAAACATTGCACCCTTGCTTTACAAGAAAGCAAAGCGGAAAAACATATCGGTGTGCAAGGCATTACAGGGGAACCGCTGGATAGCTCACGTCACACCAATCTCATCGGCCCAAGAGTTGAGTGAATATATCCAGCTATGGGAGGCCGTAAATCAGTTGCAGCTAGACGAGAGCAGGGAGGACAGCATAATTTAGAGATGGACGATCGATGGGTAATACACGACGAAAAGTGCGTACAACATGCAGTTCCAAGGCTCTTTTAGTAAGCTTAAGCTATTGCCAATTTGGAAAGCGAAAGTGGAGCCTAAGTGCAGATTCTTCGCCTGGACTCTCCTTCATAGGAAAATTCTGACAGCAAACAATTTGATGAAGCGGCATTGGCCTTGTGACCCTTTATGCAGGCTATGTGGTACTGAGCCAGAGACTCCAACTCACCTATGCAAGGACTGCACCTTCACCAAAGAAGTTTGGGATATACTAAGGGGCTGGCTGGGGTTTTCATGTCTCAACTCAGTGACATCAAATGGGTCTCTTCATAATCATTGGTAAAGATGCCGGAGGAAAATAGCGAAAGAAGACAGGAAAGTCTTCGACGGGATAATGATCTACTTTTGGTGGAACGTATGGAAGGAGAGAAATAGAAGGACTTTTCAAAACGCTTTCCTGCAGCCAAGAAGAGTAGCGTTCCTCTGCAAAGAAGATATAGATCAGCAGCATATGGCGAGGAGAACACAAAATGTTTAGAGTACACCTTTGGGTTTGTGGGGCTTTGTGCTTTAGAGTGTTTTTTGGTTGGGTCGTGTTTTTCTCGGACTTTGGTAGGGTGGTAGTTTCAAATGCAGGTAGGCTAAGGCAGTCCGAGTCTTGTTGATTAAAAAAATTTGTATTGTTTTCTTTTCTTCTTCTAATAAAAATCCGGCAAAGCTTTTGCCGCCCTTTAAAAAAATGCTAAACAAAGAAACTGGGTTATCCAACAATCTCCCCCTAAGCCTGACTCGGTTTACTTGATTTTGACGATGCCGATCTTGCCGCGGAGTTCACTGAATCGCACACGTCCAAGTGACTTCGTCAGGATATCCGCGAGCTCCTCCTCGGTGCTCACGTGATCCACGTAGATCTTCCCGTTCTCCACACATTCACGAATAAAATGGAATTTGATGTCGATGTGCTTACTTCGGTCATGAAGAATGGGATTTTTGCTGAGAGCGATTGCGGACTGATTGTCCATCTTCAACAGCGGTGGCTGGACCTTGACGCCAGTGATGTCGCCCAGCAGCCGCACAAGCCACACGGCCTGGCACGCTCCAGCTGCGCTGGCCATGTACTCCGCTTCACAAGTTGAGAGGGCCACCGTCTTCTGCTTTTGGGACTGTCATGACACAGGCATGTCACCCAGGAAGAAGATGACGCCGCCGGTGCTCTTCCTCTCATCAACGTCTCCCCCAAGTCGCTGTCGGTGTACCCGGCCAGCGTGTAGCCTGTCAGCTTGATGTCGGTGTTGTAGTGCTTGGGGTATTCGATGCCGTAATCGAATAGGATGTGCTTGACGGAAGCGAGGTGCTGCTGCTTTGGCTTCTCCATGAAGCGGCACACATAGCTCACCGTGTATGTGATGTCGGGCCGAGTGTGCACTAGATAGCGCGGACTTACCACCAAACTCCTGTACATCGTCACGTCGACTTCCGGCGTCGAGCTCTTGGCAGAGAGCTGCAGCCGGACCTCCATCGGCGTGTGGCATGGGTTGCAGGTTCCCATGCCAGCCTTCTCCAGCAGCTTGCGTGAATATGCTGCTTGTCCCAAAGTGATGGCGTCACGTCCTTGCTTGACCTCCAAACCGAGGTAGAAGGACATGAGCCCGAGGTTCACTCATCTTGAGCAGACGGCGCATCTGCTCCTTTAACGCCTCGACATCCTTGGGCCTTGCTCCAGTGATGATTAGTCATCGACATAGACCCCGACCACCACACGTGACGCCGCAGCGCCCTTGGTGTACATCCCATGCTCGCTGGCGCACCTGATGAAACGGAGTTCGCGCAGGCTGCTATCCAGCTTTGGATTCCACGCATGGGGAGCCTGACGAATCCCGTACAACGCCTTCCTTAGCCGCAACACCTTCCCTTCGTGCCCAGCAGGAACAAAGCCCGGCGGCTGCCGGACATACACCTCCTCCTTCAGCTCGCCGTTCAGAAACGCTGACTTGACATCCATTTGATGCACAAGCCAACCTCTCTGAGCTGCTACGGCGAGCAGCATGCGCACAGACTCCATCCATGCGACCAGGGCAAACGCCTCGTCGTAGTCGATCCCTGGTTGCTGGAGGTAGCCCTTGGCGACGATGCGGGCCTTGTGCTTGACGACGACGCCCTGCTCGTCGTGCTTCAGCTTGTACACCCACTTCAGGACAATTGGGCGATGGCCTGGAGGGAGGTCGACAAGCGCCCACGTCTTGCTCTACTCAATGGAAGCCATCTCCTCCATCACCGCCTTGCGCCAGCGGTCATCGCTGCGCGCCTCCTCGAACGTGGCCGGTTCATCATCACTGGTGGCGAGGAGCAAGTCCTCATCGACCACAAACTCCGGCTCTACCAAGCCAGGAATCTCCACCATCCCTAAGATGTTGTCCAGCTTTCGGAACCGGAGGGGTGCACCACCCACGACAAGTTGCTCCGTGTTCACAAGTTTTGTTCCACAGACTTAGTCATCACACAACACTCAGAGTACCAGCGAAAGTCTTGATTTGAATAAACTAAGTTTCGATACACGCTTATGGGTGTGCCACTCCTTAAGCCTAGGACTCATCTACCGTTCCTGTCCCTGGGAGGACTCATGGGCATAGAAGAAGCCATAAGCTAGAGCTGTTGTGCCTGCAAAATCTTAAATAATCGGAGAGTGATGACTCAATAGAACTTACCCATAAGATTTATAAGATTTATGCAATTTAAACCATTTAGCAAGGAAGCGATTGGTTTTGCATAAAATTTGTACATAAAGTAAGTGATCTTATATAAGAAAGTGCAGCATGGTTGGTAGGATTAACAATTAGCAAAAGTGCAGGTTGATCTTCTCACCGAGTTATGTTCTCATCACTAGTGCGTATCTAGAAGCATGGAAACTATAAATAGTTCAAACTCTGTGAGGGGTACACATTAACCCCTAAGGCTGGACAAAAAACTCGAAACTCGCTAACTCGCTCGGACTCGCTCGTTAATGGCTCAGCTCGAACGGGACTCGTTTT
This sequence comes from Eremochloa ophiuroides, assembly GCA_038502445.1. Lineage (NCBI taxonomy): Eukaryota > Viridiplantae > Streptophyta > Magnoliopsida > Poales > Poaceae > Eremochloa > Eremochloa ophiuroides. The sequence continues at coordinate 65,327 of JAHLJS010000194.1, forward strand.
ATAACGAGCCAGCTCGATTTATAACGAGCCAGCTCGAGTTGGCTCGCGAGCTACTTGTTAGCTCAATTCACAAGCCATCAAAGTAACGTGCTTTTGTTATATAGCTATAAACTGACATATTTTAAATAGTTACATTATCTATTAGATAGAGGGAGTCTATAGATGTATTATTATACTTTTATATAGCATATATTAATTTTTTCATTTGATTATGGCTTTCTTTTGAATAATAATAATAATAATAATAATAATAATAATAATAATAATAATAATGATTATATTATTATTATTATTATTATTATTATTATTATTATTATTATTATTATTATTATTATTAAAATTTTGATAAATACATATACTTTCTCTGTCGCAAAATAGATTCATTTTCACTTCTCAAGAAGTCAAAGACTTTTAGCCTTTGACCAAATATATATAAAAAATATTAATATCTATATTATATATTAGTATTATTAGATAGATCGTTGAATATATTTTCATAATATATTTATTTGAAGATATAAATGTTGCATGTATCTTCTATAAACTCAGTTAAACTTGAGAAAGTTTGACCGGCACGCATCGCAAAACGATATCTATTTTGGGACCAAGAGAGTTTTTTTTGTATTTTTTATGTTTGGCTCGCGAGCCAAACGAGCCAGTTCGAGCTCACTAACGAGCCGAGCCAAGCAAGCCTTCTGGCTCGTTAGTATAACGAGCCGAGCCGAGCTGGCTTGTTATACTAACGAGCCAAAACGAGCCAAGCTAAAACGAGCCGAGCTGCCTCGTTATCGCCCTTATCGCCCATACACGACTCGTCGGTATATAAGGGGTAACTTATTACCTCAACCTATCCCAAGTCTGACCAAAGGTATGGTGTCCATGAAACGACCTCGATTTCCGCAAAGGGAAATCCACAGGCTCGAATTGTAATTCAACAGATTGCTTGGGACAATCCATGAAATTACCCATATCTCAGTTGACACCAGGATCCATGCAACGGTAATTAAGTCTTACATAAACATTTATTACATCGCCACATTGGCGGAATCAACATTCAGAGAAGCTTAGAAGATACGGAAACGTTTCATCTTTCACGGCCAACTTGAGTGTCGCACGTGACCCTATTCCTCGCCATCGTCTTCCTCGAAGTCGTACTCATTCTCGTCACCTGACAAGAAATTTATCAGTACGATATGTACTGGCCACGGAGCCCACCTATGCAGCATTTGCTTTGTGGAAAGTGGATGCATGGCTATTCGAGCAGACCTATAGGCTGAGATTTCCTATGCAGCTGTAAACAATGTTTAATTAGTCAAGTTTTATCTTCAGTTAACACCATCATCCCTTTTCCATCACCACATCTCACATACCCACACCTCACTCTCATTCGACAGGCCCAACTCCCTCTCGGGCCTATCTCAGCGGCACACTACCACAGCGGGTACACTGCCAGAAAAATGTCATCCAGGGGGAGAAGAGAACACTCACTACACTAGTAGAAGCTTCACAGGAAAGGTCCATAGCCAACAAGTTGGCATATGTATCGATCGATCAACCGTACACTCTGCAGAGGTTTCACTACCCACAAGATTAGCCATCATAGGTGTTGCGCAAACACCTAGACAGAATTCCGGGTGCTTGCTTGCCTAGGTCGATGCCACCCTACCACTCAACCCTGGGATATTCCGGATCCTACACCGTTATGCTGAGACTGTGAGACACAGTACCGGGCCCATCCAGTGGTACTGCGCATCTAGAACGGAACGGGAACCCATCGACCGTCTCCGCCCACCCTTATCACCTCTCAACCTAGCAGTAGTGGCACCGTCCTACCAAGTAGTCCAGCCGTCTCCCGCCCATCAGAAGTGAGTGAGTAGAAAAGAATTCCCATGAACTTGAAACTAGTCCGTCATAGGTTTGACCAAGCAGGCATCTTCACTTAGGGGATACTCTCCCGTGCCATCACAGCACCTCCGTCCACGGGCTTCAAACCACCAAGGCTATCCCACCTGGAACCTCCTCAACATCTTACCCGCCACAGGTATCTCGCTTGGGGATGCCCAGGTTGCACCCCCGGCACGACTTGCCCCACGGGCTTGTCTCACATCCCACTTGGTCGACATCAACCCTTACTACGCACCCAAGACGCACGCAGCACTCTCCCAGTGGTTATAATCAGATTTACACCGTCCCAATTCCACCACATAGCATATAGCAAGTAGTGAGTAGTGGAAGAGTAACAGTAAATTAAGCAGCAGCTAACTAGCAGCGGATAGCAGGGTAAAGTCTTATCAAGGCAGGGAATTCAAATATACTATCATGCAACCAATCCATACATAATCATAAAGCAATAGTAACAATGTCATTTGCAATGCGTAAATAGGATCTAAGGATTTGGTGGGATGTGGCACCTTCGTAGTCGTCTCCTAGCTCCTGAAAGTACTCGTGGTCGTCTTCCTTAGTCAGATCCTCCTCCGGCTCTGAAATCGAACACGAAATAGTCGCGTCAGCGACTCCTATAGAGTATTTTAGAAAATCCAATAAAATAAAGAGCCAAATGCACAAACATAGTCTTAGATTGTAGATCTCATTTTTCTGAGAATTTTGATATATGGTGCGCAATTTTTGGACATCGTATGAATAAGTTATGAATTTCCGAAGATTATCCTATTTTCTGAAAATGGAAAAATGGCCGATTAATCAGGGGGTGACACGTGGCAGCTTCTGATTGGTCGGGCACTGTTCACGTTGACCGAGTCAACGGCTTCGGCGGCAAAGGCTCTGCTGACGTCAGCGTGACGTCAGATGACGTCAGCGTGACCAAGTCGACGGCGTCTGGCCGGCGGGGTTCGGTGACGTCATCGTGACGTCATCATGATGTCATCACCTGGACACGTGTCGGCTTCGTGATGCGCCACGTGGCGGCTTCCGATGCTCCGAGAGGTGCTGGGGCATGGGCCCGGCTCACGGTGAACCCAACGAGCGCGGTTCATGGGCCGACGACCCGGCTCATGGTGAACCGAGTTCTCCTACTCCTTTACCCATACGGTCTACGGTGGACAGGGTCTACGGATGTGGCGCCTCAACAGAACACATACCCGATGGTCGCCCACCAGGTGTTCGATGCTGGTTCCCAGAGACTCGCTGGCGGCGACGAAGCACGCTGGTGGTCGAGCGGCTCCTCGGCTCCTCCGGCGGGATCTTTCTCGTTCGGCGATAGGTGTGTAGGTCTGGCGGGGGTCTCAAATAGGTGGCTTGGGTTCCCAGCCGCCGGATTTCAGTGTCACCGCGGCCGGCGGCGAGGTTACCGTGATGGTCGAGCTACTGCAGGGCTAGACAAGCCCTCCAGAAGTTTGTTACACCCCCGATGGTCTCTGTATACGGTATTGCGGTCTCCAATTTGGCTAACAGGGTCCCTTTTGGTGCTCGGCCACGGCACAGGCGCTTCTCCGGCGAGGCGGGCGGTGGTGTGGTGGCCGGGGTTCGGTTTTGGCACGAACGGGTGTGGTTCCCTTCTATTGACATAGTCAGTAAGGCCCTCGGGTCGTTGGTGGCAACTTGGTGTCACAGCAGGGTCTCCTCCTGGCTTCGGCACGCGGCGGAGCTCCGGTGAGGTCGCGGCGCACACGAGCAGCGCGGGCGAGGCTTCCTCTAGCGCTTAGAGCCGCGTAGCCAGCTCGAGGGGTCGTGGCGGTGCTCCACGACGCTCTAACCTATACGGGTGCTAGTCGGAATGCTCGGAACGGGTGATTCGGCGTCGGAACGCGTCGGTGGTGAGCGCGCTCCGCCGAGAACGCGTCGTGCTGCGTTCTCGGTCTAGCAAAGCTTGTAGTCCGGGGGTTTCGGCCGGTCGCATGAGTGCATGGTGCAGGTGATCTTCCTGAGCCGGTAAAGGCTCGTGCCTGCGCGTCCCGTGGCCGGAACGCCATGGCAAAAGCAGAGCG
>JAHLJS010000195.1:0-48126 GCA_038502445.1 Eremochloa ophiuroides
AAAATGTATCCATTCTAAAAGGTAAAATGCCTATTGGGCTATGAAGTATCCCATTTTATCAAAACAAGGCTGACCAAAATTCATAGCTTTAATTAAGAAAGAAAGAAAAAGGACAGTCTTCAGGGGTTTCTAGAAGCACCAAACATACAATGCTACTGAAACACCACGTATATACAGATATACTGAAATACAGGAAGCCTCTATATCTATCTCATAAAGCTAATAGAATCCATCTAAGAAATAATTATTTGGTAACCTACCTGAACCTTGCTAATAGAATCCATCTAAGAAATAAGAGAATAGAATATCATAAACAGAGCTGTTTATCCTAACTGGTTTATTAAACAAAGCTGTTTGTTAAGTGATAAGCAAGAACTGGCTTATCCTAACTGGTTTATTAAGGCGAGTGAAACAATGCTGTTTATTAAGTGATAAGCAAGAACTGGTTTTAGGGTCCTATATACAGGCAGAACAAATAGAATAGTAAAACACTTGAAAATGAGGCCTATAGAATGTTTTCAAACCTGATAGGTTACTGAGCTTAACTTGTCACTAAGGCATTGAAAAGAAAAATACTTCAGCACAAACCTTGGTTCGATGGTTAGGTAAAGAAAGGATGAACTTGCACTTCTTTCCTCTCTGCAATTACTCAATCAGATATCGGCCAAATAAAAGAACCATCATTAATTAATTAATCAAAGCTGAATCACAAGATCCGCTTGTCCTCACCCTTTTCCAAAAGCAAGAACCTGCCAGCAAATGGATCTGCCAGCAAGAACCTGGCACCGCATCACCCCATGATATGCTCCTGCTCATCTCCACCGGATCTACAGCATGGAGATCGAAATCAAAGCCAAATCAAGAGGGAAGGGAACCTACCGGTAGGGCTGCATCCTCGGGGCCGGATAGACAACTAGCATATATAATTATGTCATATCAAGTAATCATGACTGTTAATTCTAATGATGCAGAACAAATCAAGTATGCCACTGGACTTCTTTGTTTCGTAGGTGACCTAGAAGAAGGATGATGTTTAATTAGATTCATACTTTGGTATCCCAGTTGAAAACAACTCTGCAAAACAGCAGGAAAGAATATCAGGCAACAGCTGAACAAAAGAAAAGGAAAACTCAGATCATAGTATGAAAAACAGCTAAGGAATAAAAGGATCGAGGAAGAATTCCATTCATTTTTCAAAAGCAGTAAATGCTAAGGAATCAAATAATGTCACCTATACTATAATGTCTGACAGGTAAATCAGTAACAACACCATTACAGAAGTCAAAAGAAGCATGAAGCATTCATCTTTCACTCCTTGAGTAAAAAAACAGTAAGCACCCATCTACCACTGCGGGAGTAAGAAGCAGGACAGATCCTCTAGAAATCTGCACTTTGGCACATACTTATGAATTTCTTCATGTGAAACTGGAAGAAAAGAAATAGAAATCAGTACAATTCAAGATCAAACTCCCTGTTATTTTCAAATACAAGATAACAGCTATAAAAACCAGAATATCATGTGTAGCAAAATCAGAAAGGTAGTCGTGCTTTGTTCATAAATTGCAGTAGGCCTTTTGCCATTGCAAGCAGACAACATCGTCTACTTGGGGGTACATTTCCTACAAATAACTGAATTGACAGCCTCCTAGACACCATAAGCAACTTGATAGTAGCAGAACGCCATGATATAGTCACCCATTTGAAAGTAAATACATAATGCAATTACCAAATTGTTATAGTGTTACCAAATAACATAAAAGATTATTCAGAAGCATCACCACAGTCAAATCACAAGTTGTGCTCTAACTCAGAGTGCAAATAAAGCAATTTGACATATTGCAATACAATCACATAAACTAGTTATCCCAGAGCACCTCAGACTACATCATCACATCTACTGACTACAGCAAGAAAGAATCAAGCTATCAGCTGCCAGTTTGTTGCTTATTTTCTTGGTTACAAAATTGATTAGCCCGAGGGAAAGGTAAATGGACTTAATTGCATGTTCTAGTTCACTACTTTTGCATATTCCTTGAAGTTCATCTACTAGTAGCATTCCAAGTTTAGTTTCCAGAACATCACACTTATTTAATCCTAATTAAATAATATAGAGCTAGCCACAACGTAGAACAGTTAATTTGGTAAGCTCTAAAAGCACAACCAAACCAGGTATTTCGTTATGCACTTGTGGATGGTGCAGATCTAGCATAGGAACAGGGAATTCACCCAAGCTAGAAGGGGAGGAACGGTAGGAGGAAGAACGACGCACCTGCAGAAGCATTTCGTCTGACTGAAGCCGGCACCTGTGGATGGTGCAGATCTAGCATAGGAAAAAAAAAAGGAATTTACCCAAGCTAGAAGGGGAGGAAGGGCAGCGGGAGGAGGAAAGACGCACCTGCAGAAGTACCTTTGTCTGACTGACGACACGGGAGAAACGGTCGCCTTCACTGCCATCGTGGTGGTGGTAGGGTACCCCGTGGCTGGCATCCCGGTGCGGCGCAGCAGGGAGCGGCTCGGGAACCGGCAGGAGCCGTACAACGCACGCACGAACTCCCCGTACCGGACCAGCTGGCCCCGGAGCGCGCCGTCCAGCGGGCGAAGCAGGCCATCCCAGTCGCGCGCGCCCTGCAGCCCCTGCAGCTCCACCCACTTGCTGCCGATCCGCTGCGTCGAGGACATCGACGCCGGTGAGCACGGCGAAAAGGAGCTCCTGATGACGCTGGTGCGCCACCGCCGCCGCTGACCGCCGCAGGCCGCCATTGGGACGCTGCCGCTAGAGTAGCAGGTGCTGGTCCCGGAGCTGGCCGCCGCGGATCTGGCCGTGGGGAAAGGAGATGTGAGAGAGATAGAGAGAGGTGACGGGATCGATCTGTGAGGGAGAGGGTGAGGGCGGGCCTCCTCCTGCTGTCTTCTTTGGCACGAGGGCGGGCGGGACGGAGGGCGCCGACGAGGCGACGGCAGAGGAGGAGGAGATAGGGTTAGGATTCGCCGCCGCCTTGGCTGAATCCGCTGAGGAGGTCGGAACCGGTGGCGGCTGCGGCGGAATCCGCGGAGGGCGCCGACGCTCTGGCCTCGGTGAGGAGTTGGCGATGCTCGTCGCGGCGGCCGACGGCCGGTGGCCGGTGGAACGGGGTGCGGGAACGAGTGGGGAAAGGAGACGAGAGAGAGAGAGAGGGAGAGAGAGCGGGGACGGGAATGAGTGGGTTGGGGACGAGGCGGACGCGAAGTTAATTTTTCGGGTCGGAGTTCTAAGTGACGCGTTTCGTCCCAACGCATCACTTATAGCAGCTTCACTTATTGGTGACGCGTCTAAAGAAGAAGTGTCACAAATATAGTGTTATTTGTGACGCGTTTTCTTACTGAAGCATGGGTGACAACTTATCTGTGACGCGTCTCGTTAACCCGCGTCACAAATAGCCTATTTGTGACGCGTTTTGTTTCTATGTCACTAATTGATGTGTCACTGATAGCAACTTCTGACATAGTGTTTGTAACATCATGAATCTATATTTTATCTTTTAACTTTTGATTTTATAAGTTTTTACAACTTTTTGTAGCCATGTGTTATGTTGAAACTATAGTACTTATTGTATAGTTTTTTTTTCATGATTTTAATTTTTTTATTTTATTCAAAAAAGATTGTCCCGAGGTTAAACCCTTTGTTACTACGGTGGTTTAGCATGCACAACGATACTCTTAATTTGATACAGCAGAAAATTATCTAGGATTAAATTTTTATCAAAAGATACTAAGAATTAAACTAAAGATGATCAGTGGAGACCCTTAGTAATATCCATTAGTGCCCATAGTGCTTCTAGACCCGAATCCAGAACAAAGAGTAGTAGGAGATTAGAGTGAATCATATCATGGTTCACTAAAAGACTAATTCCACCATATGACGCAGGGCAGTCAGCAGTCACGGACAAATTTTCGCTTTCCTTTTTGTTACTTGTCGCCTCTTTCTGTCCGAAAGCAAGCAGAGGGTATCTATACCCTGTCCTTGGATTCGGAGCTGAGGCCTTCCTCGCCACGCAAAGATTTCGTCTCGATCAGGGACGAGAATGTGAAAGCGTGAAGCGCCTCTGTTTGTGCTACATGTTCCTCTCTGAAGCGTCTGCGTCTCGGCAACATTCAGCCGAGCAGTAAGGGCATATGTGATCGTTTGATAGGTAGTAACATTCTAATAGCAACTGCTGATTGGACGAACCGTTTTGAGAGTGAATGGTACAGCGCTGCTGAAAGAGATCTCGAGTACGGTGTTTCAAGACTTCTAGAGCAACGACGTCACTCCATAGGTGATGGCTCTCGATTCTCATCCTCATCATCAGCATCGCGAGACACATAAAGTCATCGACGAATTTATGTCGTCTGTCTAGGGATCGGAGGCACGAGTTCAATTAACATGACACAGTAAAAGCACTAACCATCACATGGGCCACTGCGATCCACGTCAAACCCGAGGTCCTCCACAAAGTACCTGCATACCTCCAGTTTTCCAAGTAACACTACCACTTGGAGTAGCCCCATGTGACCAATATTCATCTCGGCAAGCTTGGCTCTGGTATTCTTTTTCATGCTACTCACCAGTCCTTGAGCACACAAGATGTCAGAGAAGACTCACAATGAGAATATGAGATGTAGGTATATAACAACCGGGAGGCAAAATCAACGAATCCTCCTTACCCTTGAGGCGGCGGACATCTCCGTCTTGGATCGCCTCGACGAGCTTGCCCTTAATCGAGTCGCCTAAGACTGGATGCACGATGAAGCAGAACAACCGAAGCACGCTCGACATTAGTACGCTGCGCCGCCGGGCAAGTGGCACGAACTAGGGTTTTAGGGAGGGAGGACGGGCCGGAGAACCGCACGTACCGAGGATCTGGCACCCGAGCCAGTAGTAGAAGTCGTACTTGTCCACGCCGCCGCCACACGGCCTTGGCTGCGGGAGTTCCATTCTAGGATTTACGCGCGGCAGCGGCGGCAGCGATGCTTCGGTTTTGGGGTTTTGGCGGTGGCTTCACGGGAAAGGAGGTGGGAACCGGGAAAGCGAAAGAGAGGGAACGTGGGTGAGCGAATATGAAACAGCAGCACCACTCCTGTTTTAATTGAATTTATGTCTGACGAATATGAAATTGCGACTTGCGAGACGGGCCGGGATCGATCACAGGTTGTTCGGCTTGTAGGACCGTATACCTATGTCGATCCAAAACCTATATGTCGACATTTTCGTACAAGCATCTTAGTTCATCTGCCTCACCTATGTGCTACCATCTTTGAGTCCTCTTTACAGCTGGAGACCATGGTGCCACCCAGGTTGGCCAAGGCCAAGCGGCTCGTCTGCGACTTCCTCCACCTGGCGCCCAACATGATGAAGCTTGAAGTGGTTTAGAAGACGGCTTTGTACTTTTTTAATTACCAAAAATTCTAATAAATATTTGATAAGGTTTTTAAATAGTAGAATATATCTAAGTTTCTAAATATTCCGGAAAAACCAATATTAGACATAGCTTGGATATGACAAATTCAAATAAACTATTCAGAGCTCGTGAAAATATTTTTAAAACTTAAATAATTAAATTTAGATCTAAAAATAGTTATCTAGAAAATATCCAGATCATTCTAGTCAATGTATAAACATATTTAAAAACTTTTTATAACAACAATATGATGCAACTAGCATGGATGTAACATGTATTATTAGTACTAAATGGACTCATACTATGCATTCATGTTGGGTGTGCCTTATGTTTTACAAGTTTTCAAAACATGTTTCGACATCAATTAGAATGTTTTAGGATTCTTCTAGATTTCTAGGATATTTTCCATTTTTCCTATAGCTATATATATATTTCTTTATGCATATAGAGATATATTTTTCATAATTTTTTTTTGGATTCGCCCTATCCTATTATTCTTTTGTTTTATCTTACAAGTTTTAGGAACTTTTTTATGGTTTAAAAAGCTTATCAAGTATATTTACTAGATTTTTTAAAAAAAGAAAAAACATCTTCAAAATCACTTCAAACAATGACAAGGTCATTTGTATATTTTTGGGACTTTAAGAGTGAGATATCTGGTTTTAGACTTCTATAAGAAAAAGTAGAGTATGATAATAGTTTTTGGAATTAGAATAAACTTATTCACACAGCATTGGAGCCATATGCGTACAACGCTTGGGGTGGTGAGTGGGAGAGTTGAGGGCACATGTTTGTAGGGTTACCAAAAGCACCAAAAGATGATTACAATGCGGAACCGGTCAAGTCTTCGAGCAACATTTAAAGAGGTAGGCACCGATTCCTCTTCAAGAACTAATTTTATTCTATATCTTTCTTAGTTTTCCATGCACATAAGCAACTTTCTTATCAGTCTCAATGAAACTTTCGTAAGAGTTTTATCTTTTATGACATTAAATGAGCTAACAAGGTATATAGAATAGATGAAGAGGGAGATGTAAAAGTTTGATAGGATAAAATGTGTTTCATGGGATAAAATTCATCCTACGCTATTTCCAATAGTTTTAAAAACTGGGAGATAGAAATTTTCCATTAGAACTGGCCTTACGTAGCAGGCTAATAAATTACGCGGAAATATATTATTCTAATCAGAGCATTGGGACTACTCTTATATAACTCTCACCTCTCTGTTTTGAGAGGTCTAAAAAGCTTGAAGTAGTATATCCCAACTAGAAGGTTATCATCGTATCCCGGTGAAGTATCCTGTGTACCTTCTTCCCATTGATCGACCCAGTGAAGTAATCTGAGCGCTCATAACTAGCTATGCTTGAGGACGACTTGACCTAGAAAATAAGCATATGATTCCCCGACAATTCTTAAACAAACAAAGATATCGATCTGTGTGCATTGATCCAACAGCACCGGAATTATTAGGTGAAGCACTGAAGCGTTAGACTGAGCTGCACCTGCACATCAAGTTACTAAGTTGGACTGCCGTCATAACTCAAAAGGAGTAGTGACTGTTTGGATTAGCTAGAACTAGTAGTTACTGGTTAGTGCTCAATAATGATTCAAATTAGCCAGGATTAGATAGTTAGTTGGCTAATAACTAGTTAGCCTGAATAAAAAGATTGCCCCCCACCTATTAGCCATGCTGTTTGGATTGCTAAGGTAGTTTTAGCTAATTTTTAGCAAGCTAATTAACAATTAGCCCTAGTATGCAAACATGCCCTTAGCATATGGAAGAAGTGAGAAGCATCGTAAGCCTACACAATAGTCTATACTTCCCAGTGTTTCTTTGCCTGTTTATTTGAAGATTGATGGCTAGGAGGTCAGATTATTCGAAGGAAGCACATATCCGTTAACTTCTTCTTTTTTTTTTTTTTGAGAGCACGCCGAGGCGCGTATTTCATTAAGCAGAAAGCAGTTTTAGTACAAACAAACACGAGGTAACAAAGGCGTTACCGCCCCTAGGCTACTGGTTGGCAAACAAGGGATTACATTGAAGAACAAGTTTGCGACCACACAGTAGAAAAGGCAGCAACCGAAAAACTTAGGGCAGCGCCTGCACGAGCAGCCTGCTGAGGTGCTTATTCCCGGCCAAGCACCACCGATCGCCTTCTTCCTTGATCAGGTTGACGAGCGCCGCCGCCGCCGTCGCGGTTCTCTGGAAGGTCCTGGCATTCCTCTCTTTCCAAAGGAGCCAGGCGTTGCTTAAAGAAAATGGATTTGTCACCTTCTATCGGTTAATCTGCTGGTTACCGGCGAACTACGTACTCTAGCCCTCGTCCATTCACGGAGACAAATTATTGACTCGCTCCACGATTCGCTATTATTTCTCGTCACATGTATGCTTGGATACATCTGCCGCGCGGGGAGGATGATGCCTGGCCACTTGTTATGCTGTGATAGCCACGTTCCTAGCATAGGTGTGCTTTTTGGGGTCATAGATGACTCCACAAGAGGAGGACGACTCTTCAGTCAACATGAGTGTAATTTATTCGCTTACATTTTGACGATGTCTGGGGGTTTCACCACTTTTTTTTTAACTCTCCTTCGTATGTTTCTATTCCTTTGTTAAGACTTATGGCTATATATTGTACTTCTTTGAGGTGAAATAGAGTCACATAACTATAGAAATTGTTTCACTAACAGCATTTTGCTGCTGGTTTTATTGAAACTGTTAGTGATAATATATGACTACGATTCGAAATGAACCGATAGTGAAAATCATTTCACCGCCGATTTGAGAGAAGTAGCGGTGGTAAAACTAATAAGACTATGCACCATCCTTTGCGCCTCCCTCTCTAGCGTAATCTCCAACTTTATGGTGTGATTTATTGGGATGGTCAATCTGACCAGGTTTCTGCGCCCTAGAAAAGTGTGTGGAGGGCATAGATCCATAACCCTAGTGGACCCATTATCCTCCCTGTGCCTTCCTGCCTCAAACCATAGCTAGTTGTCTCTCCCTCCCTTACTCCATCTCAAGTGCCCTAATGCATAGGCCTCGAATAGCCCCCCTCCCATCCCCAATTGCATATTTATAAGGATGGAAATAGATCGGATCCGGATGGAGTCGGATCCTAATAATGTCACATTTTACCATATTTTAATTTGGACTTAAATGCGGATACGGATCCTGTCGACTACGAATCATGAATGTCTCTTAAGTTAGGGTCTCTGGCTTTTATATATAGCCTTTTGTGGTCAACGATCATAGTTCATGCAGAGACCATCTAACGCTAGGGAATGACTGGGCCGCATTGTGCAGTCCCAATTGAACTGGAGCAACAACTGGAACACAACTGCATGGGAATTGAAAAATAAAGGAGCAGTCGTTGAAGAGGTATACATAGAAACGAACAGGCGGCCAAGGAAAAATGTCGCGGATATGGAAATTGAAATTTGCAGTTTACATGAAAAGAAATAAAACACGTAAATGTGGAGATAAAAATAAATGCGAATGGGACCCTGGAAATAGAAACGAAAATGCCCAACGCTGATTTGGACTTTGGAGTCCATTTATTAGAATATATGGACAGCACGAACACGTATTATTTTCAGTAAAAACATCAGTTAGGACCTTGTTATTAGAATATAAATATGGACAACACGAACACGTATAATTGGCTAGTCAAAAAGATGAGAAATTCTTTTGCTCTTAAATATTTTAATATAATTATTACAAAGAGTAACAAACGTGCAAATGCGATGCAGTGGAATACACGAGTTGTTCTAGCTTACATGATCATGAGAGATGAGTTCTGGTTATTTAAAATCGTAATCTATCCGTCATTGTTTGATGTGAGCTGTTCTAATTCATATGAATCTATTTATCTTAGTAAATGATTAGAGATAGGTAGTACAAGCCATTGTGTGGAGCTTGAAGAAGGTGTGGATCATGAGAGCCATGGAAGTGATGAAGATGTTGATCAAGTGAAGAAGAAAAGAAAAAGAAAAAGGAAAGGAAAGGAAAGCTAGAGGCAAAGGTACACTGGCTTAGGGCTTTTCTTTTGGTGAATAAGACATCTAGAGGATGTGATCACGTTTGGGATAGATAGACTATCAAGGGAAGAAATACAGAGTTGGTTTTGGATCAAGTGCTCTAGGGTGCATTTCATGCCATGCATTCACTTTGAACACAAGTGACTAACCCTTAAAAAATGTTTGCAAAAACTAACACACCATGCACAAAAGTGTAGAATACCTTGGTGTTAGCACATGAGAGTAAGGGTGAAGAGATAGACTTGAAATCTAAGAAAATAGGGCACCAGATGCTAAGGTTGCGCTGCACCGAACTAATGGTGAGCATCCGGTACCTAACCCTAGGCTGACAGGAAGCGTCGGACACTATGTTCATCTTCGGACGTTGGTGTGCGTCCGGAGCATTTGTTGTCCGTCCGACGCTACTGACCCAAGAGCACGAAACTTGATTTCAAACCTTTGGACACAAAGGTTTTGTCCGGTGGGGGTCAACGGACAGCATCCGTGGGCAAAAATACCTGTACAGTGGAAAAACGACACCATTGGACGTTGGGTTTCGTTAGTCTGATAGGTGCGTCCGGTGATCGTGTCCAATGAGTGCTGAGGGAGTTTTTCATGCCAGCGGTCTGAAAGGATCAAGAATGCGCAAGAGGGGGGGTGAATTGGGCAACTAATAAATTTTTCACAAATCAATTCAATCTATCGCAAATTTGCCCAATGTCACCCCACAAGTGCTTGTGTCAGTTCTATTTCTAAAACAAGTTATACAACCTAGAGCCAAGTCCTATCACAAGTATACTACTCTAGAAAAGTAGAGAACACAAATGAAATGCGGGAATGTAAAAGGTTAGAAAGACAAATCCGATTTTTCCCGAAATATCGGAGAGTCGGCACTCCCCACTAGTCCTCGTTGGAGCACCCGCGCAAGGGTGTAGCTTCCCCTTGATCTTCGCAAAGACCAAGTGCTCTCTACGGGCTGATCCTTGCTTCTCCAGCGTGGTAGATCGCCCACAACCGCTCACAATTTCGACTTGAGCCGCCCACAAGCTCTCCAAACGGTCACCAAGCCACCGATCACCACCAAACCGTCTAGGTGATGCCGATCACCAAGAGTAACAAACTTAGACTCTCACATGACCAAGAACAAGGCCAAAGAGGGTGATGGATGCACACAAGTCACTCTTGATCTCTCTAGGGAAGAAGCTCACAAGCAATGGAGTTCACTCAATGCTCCTTAGGGCCCTTGCTCTCTCACAAGATCAACAAGGGTTCCTTCAGCTGTTAGAAGTGGTAAGAGAGATAGAATGGAGGCTTTGATGGAGTATAAATACTCACCCTCTCCAAAACTAGCCGTTTCTCACTTTCCTGCGAACCATCGGACGCTGCCGAGGCCCGACCGTCGGACCATTCACCATGGTCCGACTCTCACAGTCGCACTGTGCTCAGTCCTGTGCCGGAGGCGCGTCGGACCGAACTCGATGGCCCGACGCTCCACCGTCCGACGCTCTGAGCAGCTGGCACAGTGCCTCTCAACGGCTATAACACGGATCAATGGTCCGACTCACACTGTCGGACCAAGTCCGACGCTCTTTTTCGTTGCGGGAACCTCTCTGGAAGCGTCGGACCCTAAGAAACATTAGTCCGACACTCTAACTTGCGACGGTCCGACGCTCGCTGAACACCCAGAGGCACCGTCGGACTCTGGCCAATGGTCCGACGACCGTCCAGCCAGGGTCTGACGCTTCATGGCACGCTGAGAAACATCCAGGGGCTGCCACGTGTCGTCGGACTCTAACTATTGGTCCGACACCCATACTAAGTAGAGTCCGACGTCTCTAATTTGATCAAAACTTCGCCGAATCGAAAACTTTCCAAAACGAAGTTTGATCCTCTCTCTCTCAAGAGTCTCTCTGAGCTGCCTAGAGCTATGTTGGACAAGTGTGCATCACATCTATACTCTCTAATCTTGCTCTAATTCAAGCTACCCATCCAAACCCCTCTTAATAGTACGGTCAAAGAGAAAAATAAAACCTAAGACTACGCCAAGTGTCTCTCAACTCCAAACAACACTTGGCACTAGCCTATCACTGTCTTGTCTTCCATCTTTTGAAAACCGAATCGAATTACATCGCTAGGAGCTTGAACCTACATGTTATTATGACCTAACCTCTAGTTTATCCTGCAAAACACACGTTAGTCATAATAACCGTCTTGTTGTCATTAATCACCGAAACCACTAGGGCCTAGATGCTTCACAGTCGTTTTCAAATGGCTAGTCTGTCATGGCACTCTGTGATTGGCTAGTGGGTGACCATCGGATGCTGAGGATTAGTCCGACGCCACCGTCTGACGGTGCGGCTAACGTCCGTAAATGGGTATAACGGTTGTTTTCTGAGGTGTAACGGCTAGGGGCTTTGCTTAGGCTATAAATATATGACCCCCATGATCTTAGAGTAATCTCTCTTGCACACTTTGATCATTGCCATACGCATTGTGAGCATAGCCAAGCCTCCCACTCACTCAATTCACTTGGTGTTCATTATCCATTGAGTTTGAGTGATCCATCAAGTGTTCGTCATCGCTAGAGCTGCATTCTAGAGAATTTGATAGCAAGCCGCTGCAGATTTCTTGTTCTCTTGAGATTTATCGAATCCCTAGACGGCCTGGAGGAGGTGTTGATATGAGATTAGTTGGTGATTGTCTAAGTCCACATCAAGAAGTTGTGAGGGTTTCTTACAGTTGTTTCCCTGGCGGAGTGCCCAAAAACCGACTTGAGTTGATCTCGTGACGTGAAGACAGTTTCCTTATGTTGGTGAGCGGCTTCTAGTGAGGGATGGCATGTGAAGCCTAGCTCGCAATCCATCAAGGAACTTTGTTGTCACAAGAGGGACATAGCTCGACGGTGATCAAGTGAACCTCAGGATAAATTTGGTTTCCATTCTCTTCTCCACCTTCGAGTGGATGATTTGGTCTTCCTTGTGGTTTCTTTGGATTGATCATCTTTGCTATTCTCTTCCTTGGTGATTGGTCTACTTCATGGTGATTGGCTTCTTCTCTGATGATTGGATTATCCTTGTCATCTACACCGTCGGTATAATCTTCTCGAATCCTCTTTTCCATGTTCAATCGTGCATAGCTAGATATTTCCTTGGGATCGTGGAGACACCATTTACGTATTAGCTAGCCTTTAAGATTCATAAGGCTACTCTTTGAGTGCTATCTCTTGTGTAGAATTGCTAGGTGGCTTGCTTAAAATAGTTTAGAGCTAGTGCTTTACTTTTACCATATTTTATTTTAACATTTTGCATTTGTGTATTTGCAATAATTTTTTTATAGGCTATTCACCCCTCTAGCCTATCGGGACATTTTCGTAAAGAAGAACTCGCTATTATCTGGTAGTTACATAGAGGTAGACCAAACAAAAAAGAGCCAAATTTTAGTTTTACAAAGTTGGATTAAATAGCGTGTGTATATATATATATACCTTCTCCTGGTCATCATCATTTACTATAAACTCTAAATAGTATTTATGTCCAGTTTCAACGCACTGTCGCGAGTGCTAGTACTCCCCAAAAAAAATGCAACTCATAGCACAGTAATATATTTTAGTACATCAACTTTGACTAATTATAAATAAAAAAATATAAATATTTGTAATATCAAATAAACATAATTAGATTAAGTGTGAAATGTATTTTCATAGTATATTAATTTGGATCTATAAATATGAATAATATTAGTTAAAAATTTAGTTAAATGTGGACTACTTCATGTGACATGCAACTCATACATGTTTTTTGGACGGGGAGTACCAATTAAATCCAACGAAAGGAACAGACGGGAGTTATGTACGGAATAAATGAAGTTCGAATTCCACACATGCATGGAAACCGGATCGGAATCGCATGGAAATTGGAAACGGAATCATCAGAGCGCCCACGGCTAGAATTGGGTCCCGCGCGCGTCCGTACTCTTGCCTGTCCCGACTCCAATCCAACTCCATCGCACGGTACCGACAGACAGTTTGATCAGAGTCCATCACGTACGGCCATATACGGACGATCACGTCTCTTCGCGTTACAACGAGCGAGCAACGACGGTCACTTCGGAAGACGACGAGGCTGGGGACACTGGCGCGGCACGCGGCTCGTGTACGTCCCACCTCGCTGTCGGCGTCGACGACGGCGGCGCCGCCATCGCGGAGGAGAAGCCAGAGCTGGCGTGTTATCATTATTCATCCAGAAGGAGGAGGAGTCCATGGAGCCGGACCGGAGTCACGGGACGCCGCCCCACGCGCTTCGAGAGATCGATTTCTTCTACCTCTGCCCGCCGGACGATAGCAGAGCTCGTCGACATGGCGCTCACGCTGGGGGCTAAGGAGCCTCTGGCAGCGGGTCCGGGTCGTGAAGGCACCGTCGTCGACACGACGCTGAGGCTGGGCTTGGGTCCTCCCTCAACGGCCCCCGACGTGGCGCCGGCGGCGGCGGCGGCGCTGGCTGAAGACGACGACGGCGACGACCTCCGGTTGCGGTTGCAGCCGCTGCACTTGCACGGCGTGCCGTTCAGCGCCAGCACGGGCCCGAAGCTGCTGGATCCTTTCTGGTACCCGCTCCCGTTCGCGGCCGCCGATCCCTGCAACGCGCCGCCACCGTCGCCGGCGACGCTGGACGACGGAGGCTCCTTCCTGGTCGTTCCGTCCCTGACGACGGCGCGTTTAATAGTAGTTTCGTTCCGACGGGGGGCGACGGCAACGTCGTCGTCGAGTTTGTCACCGGCGACGCAGTTGATCGTCCCTCCACCGTGCTGGACCTGAACCAGTCTTGCTCCTCGGAGTTCCCGGACGACGACGCTGCAGCCTGCAGGGAACGTCGTCGTCGACGAGCGCCCCCGCCGGGTGACGGCGGAGCTGGAGCAGCGTCACCAGTCCTCGACACCGTACACCTTCATCTAATGACGAGAGTTCCTGTCCAAGATATGTCTCCTAGCGTCCCTTGCGCCGTGTTGTTTGATCCTTTTCTATCTAGCATTGTCATCAGTAGCGCAAAGCTGCACTTCGTTGGATTCGTGCTTTAATTTGATGATCCTTATCTCGAATCCCAGCTTTTTTAACTTTTGCCACCGTGACATATATCAAGAATGGCTCGGAATTTCAGTCTGGAAATAGATTTAGTTTCCACATAATTCTTTTTTGCAAATTAATAAGTTAGATAAAGACAAACTTTATATTAAAATTGCAGTACTCCACGAGACCTACAAACTTTATACTATTATTTAGGGTCCAGAAATAGTTTAAGATTAGTGTTTTAGGAATTTATATATTTTTTATATTATTAGCAAACATGCATGCCAATGTGTTGCAATAGGAGAAAAAACATTAAATATGAACAGTTGATTAGAGTGAATTAGCATAAAATTTTAAAGCTATAGTTTATTTTAAGATGAGTATATAACATCTATAATGTAAGTTGATATTGGCAACAATATGACATTGTCATATTAATCCATTATCAAACTTCAAATATATTTTTGATATTTCTTCCACCATTACAAAGCATAGAAATATTTACTCATAAATATAACATAATTTTAATTTCATAATATCTGTATGTAGATAGAGTTAAATATGAGTTCCTTGACTTCCTTTGTAGACCCATAAAAAGTTGCAATTCTAATTGGATCAAGTCAGCATGAAGTTAGTTGTTGACGTGTAAAAACTCAAAACTTATTTGTCCACTAATAATAACAACGGGACTTCTCTCTCGATTTTTCACATGCATGGTAGCCCTCGTTGGGAATTGTACTGGACTGCACGGGATAACGAATTGCTGAAGCTTTCAATTTACATTTGATTAGTTCGACCGTGGCTAAACTAGATTATAATAAATTTTGCTTCTATTTAAAATCTAAAATTACATATCTTGGTGGTGAAAATCTCTATTTTTCAAGAAAGAGTAAGGTCCATATTATTATTATTGTTATTATTATTATTATTATTATTATTATTATTATTGTTGTTGTTGTTGTTGTTGTTGTTGTTGTTGTTGTTGTTGTTGTTGTTGTTGTTATTATTGTTGTTATTATTATTGTTATTATTTTTGTTATTATTATTATTATTGTTGTTGTTGTTGTTGTTGTTGTTGTTGTTGTTGTTGTTGTTGTTATTGTTATTATTATTTTTTTTTTTGGCATTTATAGAAAACACAAAAAATAAAAGAACTTAGAACCGGAAGGCGGTGGATAAGGAAATAATAGAAAATAGCAAACATGTTTGTGCATTGCAACGAAACATGATACTTGAAATCATACTCCATACTATTATTAGACACGAGTTATTCTAACTTATATGAATATAGATCATGAGTGTGGGTAAGAAGGTGTAAGGGCTAGGGGTGTATAATCGTATTTAGATTACTTTTACTGACAAGTTTCTAGAAGGAATGAAAAAATATTTGTATACTTTAATATTTTGTATGTAAATCTAGGTACACAGATATAGATTAAATTGGATGACAAAATATTTGTTTACTTTAATATTTTGTATGTAAATCTTGGTACACAGATATAGATTAAATGGAAGTTTCGTTCCGACTGGAACACGTAAATATCGTAGGAGAAGATTCTAGAGCGGTGGATCCGTGGATGGACAAAAAAAGTTGTTGGTAGAAATTTTGCATGTTTATTGTTAGATATAGTTATATATTTTAATAACCTCATATTTGAAAATTATTTATACTAAAGTCGTAGGACTCGAACAGATTTAAAACTTTAGTTTAAATTTTATTTTAACCCATTTAGAGTCTCAAATATGAATTACAGTATGAACCCATTTAGTATGCTCGAGGCTAGAGGTCCTAAGTTTAATCCCCCTTGGTCACACGTATGAGTCTAATGCTTAGCTCACTGGTACGAGACTTGCACATCTAGCTTTCTCTTGGCATTGGAAATCTTGTTGTCAAAATAAGAGAAAATTTTTCTTCTGGTTGTTGCTCAAGGACAGTCTAAGTACTAGAAATTTACTAAGGAGGAAGCCAATGCATCTTGAGTCTTACAATTGTGTGCTTTGTCAATGTGATATTGAGGAAACTTTGATGCATTTATTTTTGGAATGTCCTTTCTCGGCTTCCTGTTGGGCTATTTTGGGGCTTCAAATTCAGCAGCCTGTTGATCCTTTTGACACTCTGGTTTCTTTCAAGAATCAGTTGCATTTGTCCTTTTTCATGGAAATCATTTTCACAATATGTTGGTCTATTTGGTCAGTAAGGAATGATGAAATCTTCATAAATGTGCAGCCTTCTATTGAGCACTGCAAAGTTATCTTTCGAAGAGACTTTGCTCAAGTTATTCTTAGAGGAAAGAGTAGTCTTGCCCCAGTTTTAACTCAATGGCTAGAAGCTTATATATGTATAATAGTCTTGATTTTCTTCATCTCATTATATGTATCTTGAACATGTAACTGTAACCTTTTTTTGCTTTTTTCGCTTATTAATAATAAAAGCACAGTAAGGGTGTTGCCCTTCCTGTTTCCTTAAAAAAAAATGCTCGAGGCTATAGGTCCTAAGTTTAACCTCCCTCAGTCCCCTTGGTGGCACGTATGTCTTTCATGTCCTCTCCACCAAGCACAGATTACCCTTACTGAGCAACGCAAGCCATGGTCATTGCAATGGTGACTGAGGTGTCAAGCTCAGAAGTATGAGAGGGTTGACCCGAATGCCAAAAGAGCTCGCCATCATGATCACACTCGTGTATGTTGACCGAGAAATTCGTCTATTCCAGTTTTCAGGCTGAAGTATGAGTGTGAAGGGGGAAAAAAAATGGGTAATGAATAATGACATGCACTGGGGTCTGGACTCCTCTTACGTGTCCTCAGTACGTCAAAGGCAACAAACAGAATAGGCTGCATACACATAGAGCTGATTCGTCTGAACATTTACATACAGCCATGTCAATTGCGCAAACACAGCACTTCTCGTAAGCTTCATACGCAGAAACAAGATAGATAAGAGCAGGAGAACCCAAAAGGTCGGTTCTTTGATGATCCCTTCCAAGAGAGTAGGCAAAAGAAAAGGAAGAAACCAGAAAGAAAGATGATACAAGCTCAGAAGACATTTTCTTCTTCACAGCACATCAACATCACTGGAAGTGTCTAAGAGATAAACACTCAACACTCAGTTACCGTCCTTTTCCGGCCTGATGCTGTTAGCTGCAAAAGGAATGTGAGGTCATGAGCAATCTGAAGGCAGCCAAGCTAATGGAGGATATGATCAGTGTGTTAGAAAGAGGTACTGACAGATGAAGAGAGATCAGATGTCTTCAGAACTCGCAGCCTCTTCACCGAAGAAACAAACATCCTGCAGGTATCGGTTACCACAATATTAGGTCTGTTTTGCAGTAAACAAACCTATAACTGAAGGTGACGACATTCAGCTTTAGGTAGCATTGTCTGTTGGGCTGTAGGCAGAAGGTTGACAAAAGACGTACGTACATAATAAATGAGATCGGCTATATAAACGTCGTTAGCATCGTGTTGTACTAGTCTGAAATTCTAAATGGTAGCTTATAGGCACTTCTATCAGATTTTAACAAATCTATATTGTTTAACAAAGTTTGATGTATCGTTCCAATGCTGACGAGAAGGAACACTTACCCCCAGGGGACATCACCAACTAGCACCCTATCACCTTCATAATCCTCATAAACCAGAGTGTACTCCCCAGTTCCATCTAGTAAACATGATATCGCCACCTTTTCCTGTGAACACTCCTTTATGCTGGCAGCCAGAGGGTCTTGTTGTGCTACACACGGAAATAAAAGAATTTGGCAAATTGCATCAGACAATGACCAAACAAATTGACCATTCAGTCAAATTACTAAAAGTTACTTAGCACGGAAACAACTTTATGGTTCCTTGGTTAAGCACAAGGGGGAAAGTCTGAATATATTAACCATAAACAAAGTTATAATAAATATAGGTAACAGTTACATGTAAACAACAAAGGTTCATAGTACCTGCAAGAAGCCCCCGGAATAGCTTATCAACAGACAGAGACAGCTCGTCGTAACTGCCAAGGGCATTCAGATCAATTTTTCTACCAATAGGGATGCCATCCATGTTAATCTTTACAAATGGAGCTCTTTTTGTGGTCTGTTCAGGTTTGGCTGCCTTCTTCCCATTCTGATGTTCAAGGGATGCTTTGCTAGAGGTAGCCAGATTTCTTCTGAATGCACGAACCGGAGGCCACCCAACAACTGGGGCATTTGGAGATCTGAAGTTGCACCATGAAACAGAGACATGAGAATGAAGCAGAGTAGTTAATTACTGGACAAAGAACTACAATTGGCAAGTTATGCTAGTGAATGCATATACAGACATGCACTATAATATGCTGATAAAATGGGAAAGAAAATGTAGACTGTTTGCTTCATAGAAATGATATGAAGAGCTTGAAATCTGAAGGTTTGTGGCATTCTGTAACAGAAGGAACGTAGACCTATTTACTACTATTATTTCCTTTTTCCAAAATGAATTAGCTAGAGACAGAGCCTCCTCTATTGAATATTTTCCATTTTTCGTTTCATACAGATTGTAGAGATGTATAAATGGTATACCATACCAGTGGACAGTTGTACATGGTTTTAGGTTTTTCAGGCTGAACACCTCCTAATGTACACAACCAAAACAAAAGTCCTGCTTGTGGGAGCACAACATGGCCATGAACTAGACCAAAACAACATAGCAGCATGCCACTGTGGACTGGGGACAAGTTAAAGAGCAGTGCACAGGGTCAAAACCACTGCATCACTCATAAATGGGAGGAGCTCCATCTCCATATTCAGCTCCATGCATATGCATGGGCGCAGGCAGATGCAACCAAGCCCCTTGAATCCTGGATTGTTTTGCCATGAATGAGCAGCTGCAGTGCAGTGCAGGAGATGGAGCCACCTCCCTCTTAAACTCATGCCGGGGCAAACGGGAAGAAGAATAAAGAAATCATTGGGGGCATAAAATTTCGAACAGGACTACTACTCCTTGCCAACTCTTGCAACTGCAGTTGGGGACCCCTTCGCATTGCCTGCACAAGACCAAGGAGAAAGAAACAAGAGGAGTACATGCTGAGAACTTTTCACTTTCATTGCTTGCTACTGACTCATCAAGAACAAAGGAAGAAACAAACATGCTACACCAGGAACAAACGGAAGGACTTTGTGTAGAACAAGATCAGCAAACAGAATGAATAATGGAGATGGAGGTGCATTCATGGGGTGTCAGTTCAATTTGCAAAGCCTCAACTGCTTAGCTAGCTCATGCAACTGCTGTGAAACAAAAGACTTTATTTAGTTATTTCATATTACAAACTGCTGAGTTTTTATGAAGTTGTTGGTCACAGATGTATGCTTGCAAATTTATAGGCTCCTCTATAGGTCTTGCAAGTTTGCTATAGACAACTCCTCTGTTCTTAGTTAGTTTGTGAACAAAAAAATAATAATAGTTGTACTGTACTCATATTTCAAACGATGAATTTTCAAGAACGTTTCTGCTTCAACGCTCTGCTTGCCTAAGAGCTTAAATTGCTGGCGAAGGCGCGGAGCAAATATATTTTCTCATCACATTTCAAGAGTTATTCGTAAGACTTAGCTTCGCCAGCACTCTGTTATATCTAATAATGCAATGCAAGCAGACGAAGAACAACATTTGACTCGGATCAAGAAGATGGTAGCATCCATATGAACGGAAGCACGCGGGCGTACCTGGTGAGCGGGGCGAGAAAGCTGGGGCGGAGTAGCCGAGCGAGAGCATGGAGGTGTCAACGACGGCGGCGGCAGCAGCAGCAGAGCGCATCTCCTTGTCTCTGGCCGGCAGCATTCTCCAGGCGGCGGATGGCAGCCCACCACCACCCCCATTTCCTCCTCCGGGGAGGCCGAGGCTGAGCTGCAGCGTCTCCTCGTCGTCGCCCTGGCCGCTGGGCTCGCCCATCCAGTTGTGAAGAGTCTTGCTGGCCTCTGCCGCGTCCCCCATCTCTCCTCCGACTCCGATGATCCTCCTCCTCCTCCTCCTCCTCCTCCTTCCAAGTTGGCAATAAGCACTGCACGAGCGAGAGACGGCTGAAGATATTGGACAAGGCTAGCTACTACTCTTATAGTATAGCGTCCTGCAGTGCTGGAGAGGCCATGGGACGAAGGCAGGCAGGCCAGAGTTATTTGAGGAAGGACAAATGAATAAAACAAGAGCAAGAAAAGAGAGCTTAAGAAGAAAGAAAAAAAAGAAATGCAGGTGTGAAATCACTAGTGACCTCTCCGTTGGGACGCCTCCAATGTCGGAGAGGAAACTCAGACTGAACAAAGGGTAGAGATCTCTCTCAATATTTGTTAGCACACAGCTAAACAAAGGGGTTTGTATTCATATTATCAAAAGTCTCTTAATGCTTAAGAGTAGATGGATATTTATACTAGGAACAACCCCCTACATAGGTGTGAAAATATGATGAAAATTAAAAGACTAAGAATGTGAAAAGGCTTCCACGAAATGGTTTCTTGCAGTGATCTCGCGTGACTGTTAGCCTCCAGAGCAGTCTCCACTAATCGGGCAATAACTCTTTATTGGGAAGTCCAAATGACGAACGGTTTGTTGATTGTGATAGTAGACTCGATGTGCTTTCCAACCATGTGTGCCATGCACTATGAAATATTATAGATTGGTACAGTTTTGCACGTCAACTTGAGCATCATGCTGACTATTGAACTTCTGAGCAGTCTTAACTAATTTGAACATAACTGCTGATTGTGACATTCAAATGATGTGGGGCCTGTTGCATTGGAACGTGGACTTCACCAGCTTTCCAACAAGTCCTCATGGACCTCTAAAGCTTCAAGGAGTCAAGAGTTATAGTTGTTTCTTCAACTGGTTCGAACTAATCCGAACTGGTTTGAACTGGTCCAAGTTTTTCACTGCAATGCTTCGATCTTCATGGTCCGATTCAACCTCCTCTTTGTGTATATACCTAAGTACAATTAAAATAGAACACTTAGGTAGTATAACATTCTTAGAAGTGTTGAAACTAAAATCAGTGAGGATCGAATTCACCTGCTCTTATAGTTTCATGGCACGACTTCTTGTAAGTGGACCATGAGTTGTGTCTTTCTTGTTGGATGGTGAGTTTTTGATATTTGAGCTAGTGTGTACCATTGAGATGTTCTCATCATCCCCCTCCTCTTGAAAAGGAGTCATCCTCGACTCTAATTCGTCGAAGCTCAAGATTTGTGCCGGGACAATATAACTGCATGTTTTGTTTCTTTGACAATATTCTCCTTCCATCACAGCAAAGTGTATGAATCTGTAATCGTATAAACCAAGTAATAGTCTTGTAGGTGGAATCGTAAAGGATTTAGAACTAAGTTTAGCTTTCACCTTAAATTGATGTTTGGAGCTTGAAGTAAATAGTGATGACCTTGAGATGGTCATATCAATATCGCTCAATTACTTAGACTTAGATCAAGCTATTGCTACCCACAAATTTCAGGTTCAAAGTAAATCTTCGAGTTAAAATGGCTGTGTCTAAAACATGGGATGATTCAAGGTTGAAAACTAAGTGTTATGAAGAATTATGGTGGGATGCTACTTATCAAATTCCTAAGCATGGTTTCCATCTAGTCTGAGCAAAATTATTATAAGCACTCTTTTTTATTTTATTCAAGCACACTAACTAACCTAAACACTATTTATTTGGTTTTTAAAGTTTTATCTCACTAGCTAACTCACGCGAAAAGCAATATGGTACAATAATAAGGTGGGAAACTTATATTTAGCTAGATTCAAGTGGAGGATGCCCTCCCCCAAGCTGGATGTTTGACATGGTCTTTGATGTTGCAAGCTGAGTGATCCTTCTGGGAGCAGGTGTACCGGCAGTGTAAGGGTGTCGGGTTGACTAGCTCTTTAATCTTATATTTTCCTGTAAAATTCAATTGCCAACAAGAATACCAAATCTCATGGAGAGGGGTTAGGTTAATACCGCTCCATGGTAAGTGATTGATTTTATAATTTCAGCAGGAAGTTCCCTAATCGGGTGGACCTTCATGTGCCCACATATTTTTGGTATTTTTCATAAAGTGTGGACCTTCATGTGCCCACATATTTTTGGTATTTTTAATTTTATGAATGTAGAAAATATGATACAAAAGTCTATCTTAGATGCAAAATTATTTTTGTGCCACCATGGTGAATAGTCTTTGTGAGCAATGCCACAAGGTTAATCACATGGGGCTTTTTTCATTATGCAAAGAAATAAATATTTTTGTTTTCTTTTTAATGCAGGAAAGTAAATATGCAACTACTAATATATTAATGCAATGCTGAAAAGTAAATATTGGTAAATACCAGTTTTACCTTTAGGCGAAGGCTCGGTGGTTTATAGTCCTCCGAACAGGACTCCTTATCTGTTCATTCTTTGTCGGGTGCATTGTTGGGTTGAGATGACCCTAGTTACACTTCTGATGATGAGCTGGAAGGTGACTCCTTCCTCCATTCCTTTTTGGTTGGTGAAGTTGATATTGCTGGTGAGATCGAAGCTGGGAGCTCATCCTTCACAGTCTCCTCTTCCTTCTTTTCTTCCTTTCGAGTTCTTCCTTATAATCTTCCCAATTGTCCTTGAGTGGTTGGGTCTTTTGAGAGGAACGTCGTCTCCTCCTTGGCTTGTTCTTCTTCAGCTGCTCATAAGTTGTGTAACTGTTGAAGTAGCAGCGGACCTTCTCTTTATGGAACTGGAAGTGGACCTCCCCTGTTCTCATATAGATGATTGCTCTTGTAGTGTTGAGGAACTGTCTTTCAAGTACGAGTGGTGGATCGTACTCTTCTTCTCCCATATCCAGGACCAAGAAGTCAGTGGGGACATAATGATCTCGAATCTTTACCATAATGTCTTTAGCGATCCCTTCTGAAAATCTGAATGTCTGGTCCGCCATCTGCAGCCGTGTGTCGGTAGAGTACAAGGGTGTCTTGCCAAATAGAAAGTCATAAGTTACCTTGGCCATTATGTTGACACTCAAGCCTGTGTCACAGAAGGTTTTGTAGAAGACATTCTTATTAATTGTGCAGTCGATCGTTGGTACTTCTGGATCGTCTAGCTTGGGCATGTGTGGTGAAACCAGAAGGTGATCATACTCAGCTTGAACTGAGTTGACCATCTTCACAGCTTTAGTGTGAGTCTGCCTAGCTTTGTTCCTTCTTCTGCTTGTCTTCTTCTGCACAGGCTTGTCTTCATGGATGTACGGCTTCTGTGGATGGGCAGGACTCTCTATTGTCTTGTTCTTGAAGCTGAATCTTTCTTTTCTCCCACGGATAGTGAAACAGATCTTGGCGCTGTCAGCGTAGATGATAGCCTTGGCGGTGCTAAGGAACGGACGTCCCAAAATAATTGGTGACTTCTCATCTCCTCCTGTCTCAACTACCACGAAGTCAGCAGGTACATACGAGTGTCCAACTCATACACAAATATCTTCCAGGATCCCCTTTGGATAGCAAAGTGACTGGTCTGCTAGCTGTAAGCACATGTTGGTGTATAGGAGTGTATCTCCATGGATCTTTTCGTAGATCACCTTGGGCATAATGTTGACGCTTGCGCCAAAGTCGCAGATTGCTTCCTCAAAGGCGTGTTCACCAATGGCTATTGGTATGACGGGCCTTCCTGGGTCTCCTTTCTTCTCAAGTAGAGAATCATCGTTCCATCCCTTGGACCGATGCTCTGCATGGTACCATCTTGCATTGAAGATATCCACTAGATTTGCAGTTTCTAGTTCTTCTGGTTGGCTTGAGATCTTTCCTTCATTGGCCGGATGGGTAGAAGATGCCAGCTGAGCTATTTGAGATTCTAGCATTTTATTGAAGCTGAACTGGTTCTTGATAGCAGAGGCAAAACCATCCATTCTGTTGTTGATGGTCTCTAGCAACTTGTCATTGGAGACTAGCTTCTTGGAAATCTGATCTAGCAGTTTGGTTTGGCCAGAGACTAGATCTCTCAACGGTGTGTTGAAGTTGTTACCTGGGTAATTACCGGAGTAATTACTTTGGTAGTTGGGCCTCTATTGCTGATTCCAACCTTGGCTCTGATTCCAGTTCTGATTCTGGGGACGGTAGTTGTTGTTGTTGTTAACGTAGTTCACATCCTTCTGAATCTCTGGACAGCTGTGACCTGAGTGGCCAGTGCCTCCACACTCTTCACATGTCATGTAGGCATCATTGATGTGGTTGACCTCTCTCTTGTCGTTGGCTCGATCATCAAACTTCTTCATCAGCAGGTCCATCTTGGCAGAAATCATGTCGGTCTCCTTGAGCTGGTGCATTCCTCCTCTCTTGCGGCTTCAACCTAATCCATGCTAGTGCCTAGATAGAAAGTGCTCTAAGTGATCATTATTAATGATTGATTGAATTGATCATTATGCTTATCATATATATTATTATTATTGTGACATAACCCCTGTTCTGAGTAAGTAGGTCATGCATGGTTATCTTCATATTTGCATAGGCATATGACATCTATCTATCTACTTACATCCCATTTATTTTCAACCCTTCCCAGTGGTAAAATATAATGACAACCCAGAATACTCCTTGGTAAAATGCTACAATGGTATAATTAATCTGTGCGCTTGTAGATACTTTCAACTTAATATTTTATACCCTCTTTAGTCACTTGCATCTATAATAACTACTTAGTATTACGCTGGGTAGTTTCCATACATGTCTCTTATATTCATGTTGGGGATAACAACCTAGTTATTATAAGAGATATAGGTTTAAAAGAGGTGGCTAAGTAATTTACCAAGTGACACTTAATTAATACCAACAAGCATTTTTGGCGCCGTTGCTGGGGAAGGCGTTTGGCATACATAAGATATAGATAGATCATATGCATAACACCAAATATGTCGAGAAACCATACAAACCTTACTCAAACAGGCTCACCCTGTCCTTGTCTATTCTTTGTGTAGCTTATGCAGGGTGATGTATGAACGGATTTGATCTTCCGCAGAATTTTATTGAAAATCCAAAAGCTTTGATCAGGAAGACCCCAGATCCACAGCCGGAAGACATCCATACAAGGAGAAGTTTGACACCAGAGTTTGAGGCCATGGCAAACAAGAGCCTTCGCGAGTTCTCTGCTCCAACCACCGCTAACATCCGTACGGGACCACCCACTGATGTTGGAGACAATGGATTCGAGCTCAAGCCTGCGCTCATCAACATGGTGCAAGCTAGTCAGTTTTGTGGAAAGGCGCATGAAGATGTGAGTGTCCATCTCCAACACTTTTTGGAGATACGCATCACTTTTACAATCAAGGGAGTAACTAGAGATGCAATCCTGCTCCGCCTGTTTCCATTCTCATTGTTGGGAAGAGCAAAACAGTGGTTCTACGCAAATAAAGACAAGAACACTATATGGGACCTCTGTTCCACTGCCTTCCTAGCAAAGTTCTTCCCTATGGGCAAGATGAATGCTCTCAGAGGGAAGATCACAAGCTTTCAGCAACAGCACGATGAATCTATCCCGGAAGCATAGGAACGCTTTCAAGACTACATTTCAGAATGTCCTCGCCATGCGATGGAGAATTGGTTGCTTATGCAGATTTTCTACCATGGGTTGACTACCAGCACCTGTGAGACGATGGATGCTGCTGCTGGAGGAGCTTTTCTGTCACTCATCATTGAGCAAGCTACCACCCTTGTGGAGAAGATGGCATCCAACCAGAGTTGGAATGAAGAACGAGATCCAACCCGCATAAGGATATCCTAAGTCATTCTAACTACACTATTGAAGACATATTAGATTGGTGCAATTATACTAGCAATCATGGTGAAGACACTTCATATTCATACTTAAGGGAATATTACTAAGAAAGATCAAGATCATCGCCAGCCTTCTAAAGTAATAATAACTTCCTACTCTACCTACATTCGGAGTGTGGACTACAAAGGACTCAACGGGAGTGTCACATCCGCGATCTACCATAGAACCCAGAATATAAGGCGTATTTGCAGACAAACCACATCTAAGCACCATGCTTACATGCTGTTCATCACCCACCCATGATATCAATGAATGAGCACTATACAAACCTATGTATGAATATGAATGCATCCTAACCATGCAAAGTATACAATCTAGATAAGCAATGAATAGCATAATTGAGAACATAAACAATAGTAGAACAATATCAATCAACTTTATCTCAAGCACTCAAGAGTGGTTTAAAATACAAGAGAGAGCTTACAAAGGCTTCAGGAAGCCTTCTAGCTCCAAACAGATCCAGAACTCGAGTAGAACTCGTCTCCTTCTACTTCTAACCTATGTAGCTATACTCTAGATGGTGAAGCTGTAATGATTCTAGGGTTTCTACCTCTCTACAACTGGGTTGAACTGATTGATGACTGAATGATTGATATAAAACCTTGGGGGGTCTGGGGGTCCGTATATAGGCCGGTGGGATGAACCGTAGCTCTTGGATCAAACCGACTTTGACGGGTGGTCAAGATTGCGTGAAATTTCGGGATATGGGTCCACGTCGAAGCGCACGCGGATTAGGGTTTCTGACAGGTCGGCCGACCCTGGCAGTGGGTGGCCAACCCTTCCCCACTGCCAAGTGGGCCCTGCTTCGTCAGGCGTGTTTCTAGTGTTCTCTGGAATATTCTTGATCTCCTTTCGCGGCGAATTTGTTAGTTTAATCCGACATGTGGGCCTCCCTTGGTTATTTTCTGTATAACCCCCTGCAAAACACTGATTCACCAAAACTATGGAATTCTATTAGTTAAAGCCCTATTCTATGGTGGTGTTTGTCTTTATACCCTTATTTCATATTTAGTTGACGGGTAAAATCATACGATAATTACCGTTAACAAGCTAGTGCATTCCTCCTCTCTTGCGGGTCAGGGACGTTCTTCATTCCAACTCTGGTTGGATGCCATCTTTTCCACAAGGGTGGTAGCTTGCTCAATGGTGAGTGATAGAAAAGCTCCTCCAGTAGCAGCATCCATTGTCTCACGGGTGCTGGTAGTCAACCCATGGTAGAAGGTCTGCATAAGCAACAAATTCTCCATCCCATGGTGAGGACATTCTGAAATGTAGTCTTGAAAGCGTTTCCATGCTTTCGGGACATATTCGTCGTGCTGTTGCTGAAAGCTTGTGATCTTTTCTCCGAGAGCATTCGTCTTGCCTACAGGGAAGAATTTTTCTAGGAAGGCAGTGGAGCAGAGATCTCATGTAGTGTTCTTGTCTTTGTTTGCGTAGAACCGCTATTTTGCTCTTCCCAATAACGAGAATGGGAACAGGCAGGAGCAGGATTGCATCTCTGGTTACTCTCTTGATGGTGAAAGTGCTGCATATCTCCAAAAATGTTGGAGATGGGCACTCGCATCTTCATGTGCCTTTCCACAAAACTGACTAGCTTGCACAATGTTGATGAGCGCAGGCTTGAGCTCGAACCCGTTGTCTCCAACATCAGTGGGTGGTCCCATACGGATGTTAGCGGTGGTTGGAACGCGAAGGCTCTTGTTTGCCATGGCCTCAGACTCTGGTGTCAAACTTCTTCTTGTAGAGATGTCTTCCGGCAGAGGATCTGGGGTCTTCCTGAGCTTGGCTTGGGTCTTCCTGATCAAAGCTTCTGGATCTTCAACAAAATTCTGCGGAAGGTCAAATTCGTTCATACATCACCCTGCATAAGCTACACAAAGAGTAAACAAGGACAGGGTGAGCCTGTTTGAGTAAGGTTTATATGGTTTCTCAACTTATTTGGTGTTATGCATATGATCTATCTACATCTTACGTATGCCAAACAGCCTTCCCCGGCAACGGCGCCAAAAATGCTTGTTGGCATTTCTAACGTCACCATTAAAAATAGAGTTAGACTCTATCCTTAGCAATAGCGCAAAAAATGATGGGAGGTATAAATTAATGTGCCACCTGATTAGTCCACAAATCACTTGAACTCTTCCTCTATCTCTTAGAAGTAACTAGGTTGTCATCCCCTGTGTGATTCTAAAAGATCTCTCCTTCTTGCAAGTGACTGGAATATATTATATTGCATCTGCAAGCGCACAGATAAAATATACACCATTGTAGCATTTTACCAGGAGTATTTCGGGTTGTCATTTATATTTTACCACTGGGAAGGGTTGGCAATAAATGGGATGCAGATAGATAGATAGATGTCATATGCATATGAAAATATGGAGATAACCATGCATGACCCATATTCTCAGAATAGGAGTTATGTCACAATAATGATATATATGATAGGCATAATGAGCAATCCAATCAATCAGTATATAATAATGATCACTTAGAGCACTTCCTATTTAGGCACTAGCATGGATTAGGTTGAAGCATAAGAATATCCTAAGTCATTCTAACTGTACTATCAAAGACATATTAGATTGGTGCAATTATACTAGCAATCATGGCGAAGATACTTCATATTCATACTTAAGGAAATATTACTAAGAAAGATCAAGATCATAGCCAGCCTTCTAAAGTAATAATAACTTCCTACTCTCCCTACATTCGGAGTGTGGACTACAAAGGACTCAACGGGAGTGTCACATCCGCGATCAACCACAGAACCCAGAATATAGGGTGCATTTGCAGACAAACCACATCTAAGCACCATGCTTACATGCTGTTCATCACCCACCCATGATATCAATGAATGAGTGCGATACAAACTTATGTATGAATATGAATGCATCCTAACTATGCAAAGTATACAATCTAGATAAACAATGAATAGCACAATTGAGAACATAAACAATAGTAGAACAATGTCAATCAACTTTATCTCAAGCACTTAAGAGAGGTTTAGAATACAAGAGAGAGCTTACAATGGCTTGGGAAGCCTTCTAGCTCCGGACAGATCCGAAACTCGAGTAGAACTCGCCTCCTTCTACTTCTAACCTATGTAGCTATGCTCTAGATAGTGAAGCTCTAATGATTCTAGGGTTTCTAGCTGTCTACAACTGGGTTGAACTGATTGATGACTGAATTGATATCAAACCCTGGGGGTCTGGGGGTCCTTATATAGGCCGGTGGGATGAACCGTAGCCCTTGGATCAAACCGACTTCGACGGACGGCTGAGATTGCGTGAAATTTCGGGATGTGGGTCCACATCGAAACGCAGACGAAGAGGACTCTCTGGGGGATCGGTCGACCTATCAGGGGGATCGGCCGATCCACCCTCTCTGCCGTCTGGGCCCCGCTTTGTCAGGCGTGTATCTGGTGTTCTCTGGAATATTCTTGATCTCCTTTAGTGGTGGAATTTGTTATTTTAATCCGACATTTGGGCCTCCCTTGGTTCTTTTCAGGATAACCCCCTGCAAAACACTGATGCACCAAAACTATGGAATTCCGTCAGTTAAAGCCCTATTATATGGTGGTGTTTGCATTTATATCCTTATTTCATATTTAGTTGACGGGTAAAATCATACAATAATTATCGTCAACACGGGGAGGGAGTGTTGACGGTGGATAAGCAATAAAATTCCACACTATAACACCGTCAATAGACTCGGTTTCTGATGGAATATCAACACAACATGAACATATTTTATCCAATAACTAGTTCCACTTGTACTCTTAGCTTGTGAATGCAGGGAAGATCAAACAGAGCAGAAATGAGCACTTGGAGCCCAATTTGTTGGGTCGGCCGAACCACCCACTTGGGCACCAAGCTGTCACACTTCAACAAATGACTCAAGGAGGCACATAGAAGAGAGTGGAGCACCTGGAGGGCCCACATGCAGGTCGGTCGAACCACATGTGGGGCCCACAAGGGCTCTGCTGACATGGCATGATCCGTATGACATTCCACTCAGCTCAATTCCACCATTGGATCAAAGTTGTGTTTCCAATCAACGGTGGAAGATCAAAGCACATGGATCAAGGCATGAACCGACAAGACCAAGGGGAAACCAGTACATAGCCACACTCTATGACCAGTGGGGACCACAGTGGTGGGCCCACCTTGCCATAGGTGGGTCGGCCGACCCACCCATGCTGGGCCCAGGCCACCGCCATGCTCCACCGACTTCCTGCATGCTTCCCACGTGATGGTTTTGCCACTGCCGTCCATCTAAGACGGTTTCAATGATGGTTTATCCAAGGGAGGAGAATGAAGGAGCACGCGGATTGCTGACGTGGCACCTCTCCATTTCCCCCTATATATAGAGGCTGCCTCCACCCTCTCAAGACATGATTCATTCAAGATACAAGTGAGAAACAATGTAGTTCCACCTTAGTAGTAGTGTAGTCAAGTGTGGGATTTAGAGTTGAGTCGAGCTGCGCTCGGGGTCTCCGGAGTCGTCTGCTGGAGAGTCTGGTATAGCTCTTGTATCTTTCTCTTTATGTAAGACTTATTTACTTTAATATAATATTCCTGCTTTACTTTACTGAGTCTTTACTTAGTGCAATATTATTCTTGCAATAGTATTGTTGTGAGTTATCATAGTACTTGGTCGGCATACATTAGATTGTGATCCTGTAACCAACTCATGTGTGTAGTTCATCGCCTGTCATAGGGTGCTCTAGTTGCCTTGGCCACAGCTAGAGTAGTGAGAATTAGTGTAAGCATGGTGCTTAGACTAGATCTTACCTTTGAATGCCGCTTGTCGCACGGATTGTTTGTGGGTGCTAGCAGGTGGTGACAACCCTGTCTAGTCTTTGTATCCCTCCACGTGTTTTAGGCAAGTTCTTAAAAGGTAGGCTCCCATAAGAGTATAGGCGCTTCGGGTAGAGGTTATATCCTTTATTGTCTCGCACTATCCCCTACACACCGGAAGTAAGGTAGCAGTCTTAGTATATTTCGTCCATTTGATAGGATAGATCATAGGAGTAGAGTTTCAATCACAGGAACTTTTCTCACTCGTTGTCCTCCCACCTAACTATACTATACTAGTTATCTTTTAGCATTTCATTTGTTATCTTTGAATCATCACCTTCCTATCATACTTCGGTTACCCCCTCTGCCCTAGTTGTGCTAAGTTGAGATAGATTTAAGGATCTCCTTCAATTAACATCTCCAGCAGCCGCTTTCCCTTGGGATAAAATAAATAACAATATTTTGGAATACTCCTGGGTGAAGTGTTACATCGTAATATTCTATGCGCTTGCGGAATTATCCAATAGAGATAAGAAATACCCTCAGTCACTTCTGGCGCCGTTATCAGAGATAGCCTAACACCCTGTCTCTGGTGGTTGCGTTAAAAAGTGTCAACAGGGGGGGGCGGCTGGGTTGGCTTATATTTGCGCCCCCACCCCTCCATCGGCCGTCCTGGCACCGGGCCTGGCCGGGCCATGCCGGACCGCGTGCTCACCCCTCAGCCTAGGCACGGCCTGGTGGAGTGGGACGGGCTGGCCCGGGCACGATGCCGTATGGGGCGTGCCGTGCTTGGGCTGGGCTGATTTACCGTGCTTTGGGCCGTGCCTTCGGGCCTCGGGCCTCATGCTCACTATAACAGTTGCAAACAAGAACTCAAAATTAGCACCTTTAGTTTCGAGCACAATCTTCCCCCAATTCACTCGACTCCTTCCATTCCTCCAAATCTTCTACTCTGCGCGGATTAGCAGAGGCTAGGACACCATCCTCCATCGATGGATGCAGCGGAGGTGGCTTCCACGGCTCTTCATCGTCCATGGATGGGTTTCCATTGCCCCCTTCACTGTCTCCAGTGAAAGGACCTTGACGCCTAATAGGGGGGTGAATTAGGCGACTAGAAAACACAACTTCTAAACTATGGCCTCTTTTTCCTAACCTTAGCAAAACCTAAGCAATAAATAAACTAACCAAAGTGAAACTAAGGTTTTGCTAAATGTGTTGCTATCTCTACCGCAAAAGAGTTATGCAACCTAGGTTCCAACCCTATCAACTAGCCTATCAACTAAGCTAGGAAAGGTAAAGCACACAACCAAGGTAACAATGTAAATGCGGAAGGTAAAGATGAGGTAGAGATGCAAACTCCCGTTGACGACTCCGGTATTTTTACCGAGGTATCGAGAAGCACTCAAGCTTCTCCCTAGTCCTCGTTGGAGCCCCTCGCAAGGAATCCCTCGTAAGGGCCAAGCTCCCGGTCGGGTCACTCCGTGGATATCCCCGGTCCTTCCCCACACGCAAGTGGGTCTCCGGTGTGCCTCGCAAGGCAAGCCACTCCGCGGATGCTCCCCGCCGTCTTCACTATCAAGCTTCCGGCCGAACCGCCGCGGGCCTTGTTCCCTTCGGTACACGGTGGCGGCCACACCACAAGCACGGTTGGTGTGGTCTCGCAAGACTACAAGCCCCGCCGAGTACAAGCACCTTGGATCAAGAGGTATGCAAACCACACTAAACACTAGGCATAACCTAGAGCAAGTGCATAAGTGGTGGTCTAATCAACCTAAGCACTTCGCAAAGCACCTACGCTAATCACCAAGTGTATCACTAAGCACTATGCAAGTGGAGAGCTTTAGAATGATGTAGCAACAACCTTGGAATGATCCCTCACTTCTCCACACTCTCCATCGCCGGTTGGGGTGGTATTTATAGCCCCAAGTGAAAGATAGCCGTTGGGAATGAAACCAGCCATTTTCAGTCACACCGGACGCTCCCGTCGGATGCACCGGACGCTCGCCCCGCGTCCGGTGCTGCCACGTGTCGCCGCGTCGTCGGTTGACCGTTTGAACTAGTCGTTGGCGCCATCTTCTTCTGATCACTGGACGCATCCCGCGTAACACCGGACGCTCCTAGCTCCGTGTCCGGTGTGCATGTAGAGAGCTCCCGAGAGCGCATTTTCACACCGGACGCGTCCGGTGGTTAGTCACTGGACACTCCACGCGTCTGGTGTTCTTCAGTCTTATTTGCACCGGACGCTCGCACAGTGTCTCCAGCGCGTCCGGTGGTTCTTTTCCCGCGCCCGGTGCCTCCTGCTGAGGCACGCTGCTGAACTATGCACCGGACGCGTCCGGTGCTCACGAGGCCAGCGTCCGGTGCATGTTTTTCCACAGTGACATCTCCGGAAATCGCTGAATCCTATCTCACAAGCTCGGCAGGTGGGAGAGAGAATCCAAACCCTCTCTCCCCTTGTTTCTCCGTGCTCTTGGCACTTGGCTTAGTTCCATCTTGTGTCTTGAACTTGTGCTTGATCTTGTGGTCTTCAACAGGTCTTCTAATGTCTTGCTTGAGGTGTTGATCACTCGGATTACACCGTTGTCTAAGTCCAAAACACTTGTGCATCCTATTGAACTACAAAACAAACACTCGTAAAACCATTGGTCCAATATTGGTCATGTTGATCATCAACCACCAAAATCCAATATAAATGGGCCTAGGGTCCATTTTCCTTACAATCTCCCCCTTTTTGGTGATTGATGACAACACGACCGAAGCAAGCAAATAAATAATGCGGAAAGTAAAATGCAATCTACTTGCTAGGATGCAATGCAAAGGCAAGATCAAATGATGCAAAGTGAAAAACTTATCTAGCCCTTGCAAAATTTTTCCCTTTGTGTGGCATTATAAATTTAAGCTCCCCCTAAGTCCATAATCCACTTTTCTCCCTTTCTTGGACCAATTAAATGATGGAATTTTCTTGCTTTGGTCCATCAAAATTCTCCCCCTTTGGCATCAAATACCGAAAAGGAAGATATTAGAAGCACAAGGGAGGGTCAAGTGTTGTGATCTTTTATGAGTGGAGTGAAATTGATCACAAGACTTGACTCTCACATTACATAGATTAAGCTCCCCCTAAATGTATGCGTACATATGGTGGAAGGCAAGGCATATGCATAATCGGCTAATTTAAGCTCAAGGGAGATTAATCTATATAATGCATGGAGAAAGCACAAAAAGATATTGAATTGAAATCATATATAAAGACTTAGCCTTAAAGAACATGGTGCTTGTCTATGGGGACTCCATTTTTCTTACAATGAGACTACACACATAATAAACTTGAAAAGGTTGTTAGTCTCAAAGACTTCAAGTTGTAGAAAAAGCTCCCCCTTAGAGTGTGCATACAAGCATAGAATACTTGTGGGAGACATGTACATAGACTTTTAAGGTCAAGTAGGGAAGTCTTATCTGCAACTTGGTCTTTGGCACATATAAAATACTCAAGTTTAAAAGAAGCTATGTGCCATGCTCCTAAACAAGTAAGCTCATGTAAACTTGCTCCAAGGGTTAAAAGTGAAACCGAACAGGCCTACCATAAGATGTGCCTAGTGTATGCATGACAAGGAATTTAAACATGCAAATGCACACTTAGGCATAAAAGGAACTAGATGCTAATTAAAATTGCAAGAATTTAAATCTAGTTACCTACCATGGGAGGGGAATTTGGATCCATAGTCTTCACTAACCCACTTGACAATGGCATGATCCAATATGATGCACCCCATGATATGCACCGAAATTTTTGCCAAGTCTCCAAATTCCAGTTGCCACTTTGACTTCTCACTTCCCTCTTGGGATCCAAACCTTCTTGGTGCTCTTCATAGTTGAAATAATTTCTTTTGGCACCCAAATGCGTTTGGCCCCTTTGTTGGCTTGCTTGTTGACCTTGATTGCCACCACCTTGTCATTTTTCTTCTTCTTCAACAAGTATGGTGTAGTGGCCTTCTTGTCAACTTTGTTGGTGTAGGTGTTGGAGAGCTTGCTTGTTTGCTTTTTGCTTCTCTCTTTTTTCTTTAATCCTCCATTCTTCACCTTACACTCATAGGACTTGTGGCCTTCTTTGTGACACACATAGCAGACCACGGTTTTTCCCTCATCAAGCTTCTTCACTCCCTTGACGTTGTTATCTTGATGAGGTTGGGTTTGCCTTACCTTGCCATTTGCTCGAGTCAAGTCCTTGGTGAGGCGAGCCACTTCTTGCTTGAGCTTCTCATTTTCCATTGCAACTTCTTGTGTGCATGTCTCTACAAGCACAATCTCAAAACAAGCTTGGTTGCAAGAGGGTGAGTTTAAACCAATCAAATCATCACAAGAAGTAGAGACATCCTTTTTAGACATTTCAAGAGTTATGTTATTTATTTTAGGTGCCTCGGTGGAGGTTAGTTCGACGGCTTCAAGTTTAGCAATTTTGGTGGCAAGCTCATCACAATGTTTGCAAAGGGTTTACATTTTAATTAGCAAACTTTTATAAGCTTCTTGTGAGCGAGCTAATTTTGCTTTTAATTTTTCATTTTCTTCACAAGTTGCTCATCACTACTTGTGCTTTCATTTTTGTTTGCACTAGTCTCAAGTTTCTCAATTTTAGTAGATAGCTCAACATTTTGGTTTGAAAAGATTTCATATTGTTCAAGCAAAGAATTATAAGCTTGTTGAGAGTTTTCTACCTTTTCTTTTAGCACTTTTAACTTGTTTTGTTGACTACTGCAAAGCTTAACATATTTAACATTTTCTTGCACAAGTTGATCATATGAAGGCAACTCATCATCACTATCACTTTCACTAGAGAAGGAACTTTCGTTACCTCGTGCCATAAGGCACATATTTGAAGTGCTTGATGATGAGTGTATGCGGCCGCTCCTCTTGTGTTGGGCTTGATCATCACTTTATGAATCATCCCATTTCTTGATTGATGTGAGGGCTTAGGCTCTAACTTTTCTTGCCTTCTTCTTGTCCTTGGTGTGGTCTTGTTTGGACAATCTTCCACATAGTGCCCTTTCTTACCACATCCATAGCATCCTTTCTTTCTTTGCTCTCTTCTTTGATTTGTGAAGATGCAATCCTCAATTTGGATGGGCACACCCTTGGTGTTGAGCTTGCGGATATTTTTCACCACCTTCTTGATTAAGTTGATTGTTTCTTCATCAACATCGGAGGAGGAGGTGGAGGCTTGATCATCGTCACTTGATTCATTATCTTCATCATCATCCTCATCATCTTCACTTTCATCATCATCATCTTCTTCTTCACTTGAGGAGCTTGAGCTTGATTCAACTTGCTTATTGCCCTTCCTCTTCTTGTGCTTATCACATGTGAGAGCTTTGTTCTTGCTTGATGAAGAGACTTCTTCTTTGCCCATATTGCACGACATCTCAAATGCCGTCAATTTGGCAAGAACCATGGCCGGGGTCATGTTGCTCAAGTCTTCCATATTGTGAAGAACGATGATGATGGTCGCATATTTTTGATGAGGTAGTACGCAGATGATCTTCCTCACAATATCCTTATCTTCTAGCTTTGTGGTTCCTATTGAATTGAGCTCATTGATCATTAGATTCAAACGAGAATACATATCATGAACAAGCTCATCTTCTTTCATTTTAAAGGAATCATAATTTTTTGTTGCTAGAAGATGTTTTTGCTCACGGACATTACTTGTGCCGTCATGGAGCTCATGCAATTTTAACCAAATTTAATTTGCCATTTTTAGAGTGAACACTTGGTTAAAAATGTCTTGATCCAAAGATTCAAACAAGCAATTTTTAGCTCTTGCATTCAAATGGATTTCCTTTTCATTACTCGCGGTAGGTTTAGCGGGATTCTTAAGGGGTTTCATCCCGTCACAAGTGACTCTCCAAACACCAAGATCAACCGCTTCTAGGTAGCAAGCCATTCTTACACTATAATAGGGAAAGTTAGTGCCGTCAAAGTGTGGAGGCCTAAAAGTATCCTTCCCACTCTCTTTTGCCATAGCGTCGGCTCAACGGCGGTGAAGCCAAAGGTCCAAATGAGCCAAACCGGTCTCTGATACCAATTGAAAGGACCATGACGCCTAAGAGGGGGGGGGTGAATTAGGCGACTAAAAAACACAACTTCTAAACTATGGCCTCTTTTTCCTAACCTTAGCAAAA
Organism: Eremochloa ophiuroides; assembly: GCA_038502445.1. Taxonomy (NCBI): domain Eukaryota; kingdom Viridiplantae; phylum Streptophyta; class Magnoliopsida; order Poales; family Poaceae; genus Eremochloa; species Eremochloa ophiuroides. The sequence continues at coordinate 37,245 of JAHLJS010000195.1, forward strand.
CCTAAGCAATAAATAAACTAACCAAAGTGCAACTAAGGTTTTGCTAAATGTGTTGCTATCTCTACCGTAAAAGAGTTATGCAACCTAGGTTCCAACCCTATCAACTAGCCTATCAACTAAGTTAGGAAAGGTAAAGCACACAACCAAGATAACAATGTAAATGCGGAAGGTAAAGATGAGGTAGAGATGCAAACTCCCGTTGACGACTCCGGTATTTTTACCGAGGTATCGAGAAGCGCTCAAGTTTCTCCCTAGTCCTCGTTGGAGCCCCTCGCAAGGAATCCCTCATAAGGGCCAAGCTCCCGGTCGGGTCACTCCGTGGATAGCCCCGGTCCTTCCCCACACGCAAGTGGGTCTCCGGTGTGCCTCGCAAGGCAAGCCACTCCTCGGATGCTCCCCGCCGTCTTCACTATCAAGCTTCCGGCTGAACCGCCGCGGGCCTTGTTCCCTTCGGTACACGGTGGTGGCCACACCACAAGCACGGTTGGTGTGGTCTCGCAAGACTACATGCCCCGCCGAGTATAAACACGGTGCACACAAGCACCTTGGATCAAGATGTATGCAAACCTCACTAAACACTAGGCATAACCTAGAGCAAGTGCATAACTGGTGGTCTAATCAACCTAAGCACTTCGCAAAGCACCTACGCTAATCACCAAGTGTATCACTAAGCACTATGCAAGTGGAGAGCTTTAGAATGGTGTAGCAACAACCTTGGAATGATCCCTCACTTCTCCACACTCTCCATGGCCGGTTGGGGTGGTATTTATAGCCCCAAGTGAAAGATAGCCGTTGGGAATGAAACCAGCCATTTTTAGTCACACCGGACGCTCCCGTCGGATGCACCGGACGCTCGCCCCGCGTCCGGTGCTGCCACGTGTCGCCGTGTCGTCGGTTGACCATTTGAACTAGTCGTTGGCGCCATCTTCTTCTGATCACCGGACGCGTCCTGCGTAACACCGGACGCTCCTAGCTCCGTGTCCGGTGTGCATGTAGAGAGCTCCCGAGAGCGCATTTTCACACCGGACGCGTCCGGTGGTTAGTCACCGGACACTCCACGCGTCCGGTGTTCTTCAGTCTTCTTTCCACCGGACGCTCGCACAGTGTCTCCAGCGCGTCCGGTGGTTCTTTTCCCGCACCCGGTGCCTCCTGCTGAGGCACGCTGCTGAACTATGCACCGAACGCGTCCGGTGCTCACGAGGCCAGGTCCGGTGCTCACGAGGCCAGCGTCCGGTGCATGTTTTTCCACAGTAACATCTCCGGAAATCGCTGAATCCTGTCTCGCAAGCTCGGCAGGAGGGAGAGATAATCGAAACCCTCTCTCCCCTTGTTTCTCCGTGCTCTTGGCACCTGGCTTAATTAGTTCCATCTTGTGTCTTGAACTTGTGCTTGATCTTGTGGTCTTCAACAGGTCTTCTAATGTCTTGCTTGAGGTGTTGATCACTCGGATTACACCGTTGTCTAAGTCCAAAACACTTGTGCATCCTATTGAACTACAAAACAGGCACTCGTAAAACTATTAGTCTAATATTAGTCATGTTGATCATCAACCACCAAAATTCAATATAAATGGGCTTAGGGTCCATTTTCCTTACATCCAGCTTGATGGGATGCGGCCGGCGGTGACCCCTCTTCTCCTGGATTTGGGCGTTCAACAGGTTGGGATCCTCCTTGGTAATCTCTCAACTCGTGGGTCTGTGGCTAAGTGTGGGATTGTTTCAACTTTCAATCTTACAAGTTAATACGTGTTGGAGTTGTTCCAAATTCACTCCAGGATATAGGCCGGGCTTCTGACGGAGCGAAGCGGAGGCCCGTCGCCGGAGACTTGATTCTCTTGCTACGGTACGGTATATACACCCTTGCTAGGGTTTCGTGGAGACTTGATTCTCTTGTAAGCCGCCATAGGCGTGTAACCCAAAACTCTTGAGATAGTGAGATTGTTGCTGGCTGGTGCCCGTGGTTTTTCCCCTTCACATCTGAGGGGTTTTCCACGTTAAATCGTGTGTCTCCTCTGTGGCTTGATTCTTTACTTCATATTCCTATACGTCGTTCATAACAATACGCAGTAGAAGATTATTTCAATCTTGCAGCTAGACTGTTTACCCTGCAATAAAAGATTATTTCAACTCGTGGAATCTGGTGATGGAACTAGAGCTTTACGGTCTCTTTGTGTTAGCAATCTCTTGCAGTCATGCCATGGACAGGGAAGTCCTTAGATGAATTACTTTTGTTAATTTGTTATACAGAGGCTTTTCATTATCATAGACAGAGGCATTTTAAATCTCTTGCACACGTCAGTTAGTTTCCTTTTCTTACCATGGACAGAGGCTTCGAAATCAAATGATGGAACTAGTGCTTTCAATTAGTTTGCAAAGGATTTTCTCCTACTTGATAGTAAACTATTTTTGTTTTAGAGTAATTTCAGTCACTACCTGATAGTAAATTACAGTAATGCAGAGGATTTTCATTAGCTGACGTGTGTTTGCCCTGTACAAAAAATTATTCCATTTCTATTCTTTGATTTACAGTAATTTCAGTCAGTATCTATGTTGTTAAGACTAACTATGTTTGCAGTAGGAATAATAACCCACGTCCATCTGGTGGTTTCATGAGCTACTTTAGTAACCAGGCACACAAATTTCATTTAGTTGGTGCACCTATTCACAGTAGCCCTTCTAATAGACCGATGTCCACATGTCCACCAACAGGAAAATGAAGAAAGTTTGGAAGAGATGACAGAGCGACCAATAGGTCAAAAGGCAGCTCTAGCTGCAAAAGGCAAGTCAAAAGGCTCCAGCTGTGATGATGATGGCAACTCAGAGGAATCTGCTATTGATCTAGATAAGTTAGGTAGATTTAGCAAATTTCAAGAGGAAACAAATGCAAACTGCATGAAGATAATGGAACTCCAGCAGAAGCTATCATGTGAGAAGCTTGAGACCACTAAACTTGGCCATCTTACAGCACAAGAGACCAAAGAGGGAAAGAAATTTGAGAAAGAATCAAAGATGATGGAGATTTATTACAACCTCATCACACAAGATACAAGTTCAATGTCCAATGCAGAAAAGGAGGAGCGAGTAGCTTCCATGAAGTGTTTTAGGAAGTTCCCTTATTTTATGAAACTTTCTAAATAGGTAAATGAACAGGGCTATTTCATGAGTTAACACATACATATACAATCTCTTTCATGTGTTGCCAACTTTGACTGACATATATGCACTACTTTGTGTAGGTTTTTTTGGCGGACCTGGGCTATGAGGAATTGTAGCTATGAAGTTTGTAGCAACTCTCTGAATTTTGTTAGTGAACAGAGCTACTTTCTGAATTTTCTGTTAGTGAGCATGTATGTTGTTATTTTTTAAATGTGATCTTGATCCTATCTGTCATTGAACAGAGCTACTTTCTCAATTTTCTGTTAGTGATCTTGATCCTATCTGTCATTGAGCTATTTTCTGATGTGAATTTTGATCCTACTGTTAGTGAACTGTGAACATGTCTATCTGTTAGTGTACATGCCCTTAGTTTCGAGCTCTTCTCGTTTTCTTCTGCCTGAGTGTAGGCGCCCTCTGGATCCCGAGGGTCACACACAGCGAGTGTTCAATTAAAGAGGGATCTTTGCATCTCGACAAGAAGAAAAGCACAAGGTTCAATTATTTTTTGTCTTCATGTCCACGCAGCGCAAGGTTACAAGAAGCCATATTAATTTACATCTTACGAAGATTTAACGACATGCTAAAAAAGTAGAGTTAAAGTGAGCATCTAAACAGGACGAGCCACGAAGTCACCGCTCTCCTCGTCGCCACCCAAGAACTCATACGATCTGTTCGCAGCTTGGTGACGCCCCCCTTGCTTCCCATCGGGCATCTGTCCCTCCACCAGTTCGCCGTCGCGGCACGCCGTGGCGACGCTGGCGGTCCGGTCGTACCGGGCGAGCTGCTGCAGCACCTGCTTCATGGACGGGCGGGACGGCGCGTCGTCGCCGGTGCACATGACCCCGAGCGCGAACACGGCGACGGCGTCGTCGGCGTACACGGCCCTGTCCGGCATGCTCTCGTCGACGACGTCGTGGAGCGGCGACGGCGACGGCCCCACCGCCTTGTACCGCCGCCACGCCCACTCCACCAGGCAGCACTCGGCGGCGTCGTCCTTGCTGCCGTCGTTGGCCACCCGGCCGGTGACCAGCTCCAGCAGCACGACGCCGAAGCTGTACACGTCCACCTTCTGGTTCACCTTGGCGCCGCGCCCGCACTCCGGGGCCATGTACCCGAACGTGCCGCCGATGGCGGACACCGACTCCGGCTCGCCGGAGTTGAGCAGGATGCGGGCGAGCCCGAAGTCGGCGATCTTGGCGCGGAACGCCGGGTCCAGCAGGATGTTGCTGGACTTGACGTCCCGGTGCATGATCGGCCGCGCGCACTCCTCGTGCATGTAGCTCAGCCCCCTCGCCGCGTCCATGGCGATGCCCAGCCGCGTCGGCCAGTCCAGCGCCGCCGCAGCCGTGTCCTTGGGGTGCAGCCACCGGTCGAGGCTGCCGTTCTCCATGTACTCGTACACCAGCAGCTTGGTGCCGCCGTCGTCGCTGCAGATGTAGCAGAGGAGGCTCACGATGTTGGTGTGCCGGATGTCGCCCAGGATCTTCACCTCCGTGTCGAACTCCCGCTCCAGCTTCTCCTCCGCCTTCCCCCTACTGCACAGCTTCTTCACCGCCACCACCTCGCCGCCGGCGCACCCGCGCCCGCGGTCGTGGCCGGGGAGGTGAACGCGGTACACCTTGCCGGAGCCGCCGCTGCCGATCACGTCCTCCTCGCGGAGGTTGGTGAGCAAGTCGCACTCGCTGAAGTCCACCTTGCGGAACGGCATCATCTTCCACGACGTCACGTCGCGCCGTTGCTTCTTCCGCCGGACGGCGATGAAACACCCGACGGCGCCGATGAGGATGGAGCCGGCGAGCACGGAGAACAGGATCACCAGTCCGGTCGACATCTGGCTGTGGCCGCGGCGGTAGCGGCACGCCGGGATGTTTATGCTCTGGTTCACCGCGGCGGCGGCGCAGAGGCCAAGGTTACCGAGGAACGAGCCCTCGAACGCCGGGCCCTGCAGCGACTCCGGGAGCTCGCCGGTGAGTTGGTTGGAGGAGAGATTTAGGAAACTGAGATGGAGGTTGTTGAACTCCTGAGGTATTTCTCCGGCGAGCTCGTTCCTGGATAGATCAAGGATGGTGAGCACCGGCAGCGACCCGATCTCCGCCGGAATTGCCCCGGATATCTGATTGCTGCTAAGGTTCAGGTAATTCAGAGATCCCAGTGATCCGATGGAGGGTGGAATCGAGCCAGATATCCGGTTCCCGGCGAGGTCCAGCTCCGTGAGGTTAGCGAGCCCCGACATGTTCTCCGGTAGAGTTCCGGTGAACTGGTTGTTCCCCGCCAAGAAGGTCTTCAGCCCCGGCGCCGAGGACGGAAGTTCGCCGGAGAATTGGTTGTTCCCCATCTCTATCCGTGTGATCACGGAGGATACCACACTGGGCATGGTGCCAGTGAAGCTGTTGTTCTGGATCATGACGGTCGTCAGGTTCGGGAACGCCGACCATACCTTCTCCGGGAACTCCCCGGTGAAGTGGTTGTTGTACGCCATGAGGTTGTTCACCGTGACGCAGTCCCCGAGGCTCGCCGGGAACGCGCCGGAGAAGCTGTTGTTGAAGACCACGACGTCGTAGAGCTGCTTGTTGGCGCAGAGCGTGTCCGGGAGCTCGCCGCTGAGCAGGTTGTTGCACACCTCGAGGTTGCCCAGCGGCGAGTGCTTCCCGAGCTCCGGCGGTAGCGGGCCGGAGAACCTGTTGTGGAACAGCCGGATGTCGGTGAGGCTCGGGAGCCACCCGACGCTCGCCGGAATTGTGCCGGTGAGGTTGTTGAAGTAGAGGTAGAGCAACGACAGGTTCGTCAACCTTCCGATGCTCTCCGGTATGTGCCCGGTGAGCCGGTTCGTGGACACGTCGATCTCTTGTAGGCTCCCGGCGGTGATGTCTGGCCCAATTGCACCAGTGAAGTTGTTGCTGTAGAGGTACAGGATCTCAAGCTTCTGAAGCTTCCAAACCCACGCCGGGATTGCACCGTCGAGATTGTTTATGTGCAGAGCCAGTGTCGTCAGCTCGGTGAGCGACGACAGTTTGTCGGGGATGCGACCGGTCAGGTTCATCCCCGACATCCACAGCATCTGCAGCTTCGTCAGGTTGCCAAAGTCGCCGGGGATAGGGCCTGGCGCGAAGGGGTTGTGTGCCAGAGTTAGCGTCTCGAGCTGGTTGAGGTTGCCGATGGCGGAGCCCGGATACGTCCCGGTGAAGCTATTGGTGTCAAGAACAAGGGACCTGAGCTTCGGGAACGCGGCGATCGCCGTCGGCAAAATGCCTGTGAAGCCATTGCTCGACAGGTTGAGGTGCGCCATCTCCGACGACAGTTTGCCGATGTCGTCGGGGAGGTCACCGGAGAGGTGATTGTTGGACAGGTCAAGGAATTGTAGAGCCGAGCAGCCGCGGAGCGCGGCCGATGGGAACCGGCCGGTGAGGTTGTTGAAGGAAAGGTCTAGGTAGGACAGGTTCTTGAGGTTGCAAATGGAAGCTGGGACTGGATTGGTGATGTTGAGACCTTGGAAAGACAGGGCGGACACTGTGCCGTTCACGCACCTGATCCCTGCCCAGCCGCTGCAGTAGGAGGAAGAAGCGTTCTGGTTCTGGGGACTCCATGAGCTGAGCGCGGATGGGTTGCCCCAGTCTTTCTTGATTGTTAGGAGTGTTGTCAGCTCGCTGGCGTCGACAGTCGTCTGCGCCATGGATTGCGAGCTGGAGTTGAAGATCAGGAGCACTGCTAGTAGCAAGAGGAGTAGAAGAAGATAGGAGTGAGCCATTTCTGTCACCATGAGGTGTGTGTTCGTGGCGTTCAGACTATGATGAGTGTAGTCACTTGGAAGATTCTTATAAGATGATGAGTCCACTTCCAGTCATCGACTGGGCTGTGCGCATGCCGCAATAAGACACGGCCAACGACTTCGACGGTCAAAGTCTTCGCGCACACCTGATTAGTGAAAGATACTCCGATGGACATATTTGTTATCTAGCACTAGTGTTGCGAATAACCCTGTGGTTCAATTATTACTGCTTCTCGATGCGTGCTAAAATCTTGCAATACATAAACATTAGATTAGATGTTGATGTTTAATACTCTCTGTCCCTGAATAAAAAGATTTCTAGACTTGTCTTAAGCTAAAAAAAAAACTTAACCAAATATATAAAAAGCCATCAATATTTATGATAGTTACCATAGAATATATTTTAATAATGTGCTCATGTGCTCATTGTATATCATAGCTAGACGATGTTACTTTTTTTTTCTAAAAAGTTAGTTAAACTTAAGATAGGATGACTTGCACGGATTCTAGTAATTGATTTTATTTGGGACGGAGTGAGTACCTACTACTAATAGATCAATTATATTAATTTACATGTTTCCTTCTCTTTTGTTTATCTTCTATCACAATAGGCACATAGATACTTTATAACAAATTTCTATATCTAGTTGTCATAATCTTATCATTTTTTTCACCCATATTTTCTCTTTGCACCTTGGTATATTTTCAAAATACATTGAGTTCTAACATAAATTACTTTGACTTCATGAATATATATATTTTGAGTTTTCAAATTTTGATCTTATAGTTGCCATATAGTTTGCTTAATCTTCAAGTTAACTTGGAACTATTATGCTTATTGGATCTTTTATTAACTCTCATTTTGTGTTTTTACTATAAAAATAAGAATTTTAGATTGTATTGACAAAATTCTTAAACACTACGATGGCATAAATGGTCATTAAACCTATACCTATCGCTCAAGATCGATGATACAACTTAGAGTATGATATAGAATGGGGTAACAACGCTAACATAAAGAGGATATTAATATTAGCCTTATAATCACTTTTTACTCCAAAATAATCACAAAACCCGTAAAAGGTATTGCAACCTTTGTTCTCTCTAATCTCCACCATTTCCCAAGTTATTTGGATTTTCTTATCAAAGAATTACATTTGTATTTGTAGCAATATTATTTTTTTAATGAACATATAGTTCCTACAATTATACAATCAATATAGATATACTACGCACTTTTATTAAAATAACAAATTTATCTAAAGTAACAATTTCTATAAATTATATGTCACAATATTAATATAAGGATATAATTAGAAATACTTTATCAATAATATTCCTATATCAATGGTTATGGGAATACTTTTCATAATTGCAAAAACATAACATATATATATTCATCGCTCATGCATGCATGTGTACTTGATCTACATGATAGGACAACATGTAAGATTAGTTAGTTAGTTTAAATATATTAATACTAATAGGGTAGTTTAGAAACACATATATGTATAATTTATGGTTATTAATCATTTTGCATAATAGCAGATTTTTGCAACTTTGACATAGATATGAAGGGATACTTTCGTATTTTTAATAATCACAAAAGTATTAGTTTAGATAGAAATTTGAGGGTTATGTAGATTATCTATCGTAATGGACAATGGGTAATTAGATGCAAATTTTGGTTAATATAGATAGATTCATGGGTTACTTTGTTTTAGTTTATAAACATAAGTGGGTAACTATCTAGAAACATAATATCCTTGATTTCTGTTGTTATCAATTGTGATTGGAATATATTGAATTGATGGTCTCGACTTTTTGATTTTGTGGGAGTTTTCAAGATTTTTTTTTTTCAGTGCTTCTGGTGAGGACTACATATGGGATCTATTGCGAACTTCTATTTAAAATTTCTAGTATTCATCTTTTTTCTAGTGTAATATGTATTTAGTTATATCCTAAGATTAAGTAATATATAAACTCTTGTTACATCTCATTTCACTATGCCACAAAAGGCTATTTGTGACGCATCTTAACGGTCATCCGTGACGCGTAAAAAACGCGTCACCTTTTTTGCGTCTGTGATAAGGAGACATTAGTGACGCGTAAAAATGCGTCACTGATAACGCTTATCGGTGACGCGTGTACCTAATACGCGTCACTGATAACGCTTATCAGTGACGCGAGTAACCAATACGCGTCACTGATAAATCTTATCGGTGACGCGTGTACCCAATACGCGTCACTGATAACAACTTTATCAGTGACGCGTCCAGCCAATACGCGTCACTGATAACTATTTTAAAAAACAAAAAAAATATGATGGTCCTATATATACACACACATCAGACATGTACTACCATTTCAACAATCAATTCTTTACAAACTTTTTAGATACATGTTACACTACACAATGTGTTATCAACCGTGGGCCATTGTTTACAAGGTACAAGCGATGTCCTTAATGAGCTCAAAGACAAAGAAAAACTTAATTAAGCAGGGCTCCATCTATAGCAGCTGATCTGATCATCGGTTAGCACCAGTCTTTGCACTTGCCTGTCATGCTCGCGTCCTGCTGTTTTCTGCAGCTCACTTGTTAGCACCAGTGTCTGCAGCTCTCACTTGCCTGAAAGAATATAAAAACATCCATTATAAGAACATCATGATCAGCACCTCACAAATTTGGAAACATGCTGGACACTATCAATCAAGAAAAGGCAGTAGATCTGACTTCTAAAACAGAGAAAAGGTAGAGTAATCAGGAGTCACCATCGATTTTCAGGCTACTACAAATTACTAATTTCATTCAACAAAGACAAATTTATATCATGTACCTGTAACTAACATAAAACAGCTGACCTCTGAGATCATACAAGGAAAAGCACGGCAATAATTTTAAGAGTCTGCAGTCTTATTTGGCCTCTGTTGCATGACCCAAATTTGAATTCTAACCATATTGAATAACCAAGAAGTGAACTATGGTTTCTCTATCGTTTTCATTTTAGTTCAGCAGAGCCAACAATGATTACTTGACCACAACTGATCAGTACCACAAACCTGACTAAAAACTAACAATTCAGTATGGTATTGGTTTGTACTTTCATTTGCAGTTATATATAATCACCGTAGCAATTTTGGCAGAGCAAAAGACCACACGAGTCATAACTGAGACAGTTCCAGGGTGCTCATTTATCAAAGAAGTATTACTAAAATTGCATACCAGCAACTTGTAGTCAGAACTCAGAACCACTACTGAATACAAAACCAGCAGTAGAACATGCAAGATTCCAAGATCCACCACTATGCGAAACCCACTGCCTGCATTCACATAGGAAATAAGAGATGAGATTACACTAAAGTTGCTGCACAAGAAAGATTTAAGATGAAACAAAAGACCCATAGAAACAGTTTATCTATGGGAGGCCTCGCGTCAGAGCGTAGACAGTAGAAGCAAGTTGGATAGCAGGCGAGACTGGATCCATGGCCATCGAGGCCGGAACCGTCTGGATGCTCCTCTAGGCTCTAAAGTCTAAACTCTAAACCATGTTAGTAAGCAGTAGTAAGGTGTCGCCAAATGCTACTTTATACCATGAGTACTAAGGTGTAAAAAAAATAATAAGTTTTTAGCTGAACAATCAAACTTTGCAAGAGTCTCAGTCATTCACCCTTTTGAGAAAGGCGATTCTTATGTAACAGTTTTACCACATCAAAGCGAAACACATGCAGTTAAGTATATTGCTTAATAGACTGATACAAAAATAAATCATTATGTGTCTCAGTTAAGTATATCGCTTAATAGGACAGCATTGCTCAATTACATCAGAGGTCAGAATAGTTACTCAGAGATCAAGAACTGTGGTGGTAACCAACAACAAGCTAATTTATCCCTTTTCTTGCTTTCAAGCTTCCAAATCTGATATTTTCAAGATTTGATACCTGGATCATATCCAAGTTAAAA
>JAHLJS010000196.1:0-57586 GCA_038502445.1 Eremochloa ophiuroides
GATTTGCCGATGGAGAGTGAACTTGTGGCTTACAGCAGCTTTCAAGTAGGGAACAAATGCACTGCAGTGTACCCGGGAAGCGTGTTATATGGAGATTAGTGGCAAGGTGTGCTACAATCCTTGCGGCGCGCTCTCTCTTCTCGATGTCATCATCAGCTGCGCCTCCCTGACCAATCATGCCCGTCAGATTCTGAATAGAGAGCCTGGAAGATAGTAGCTCCTGCCTTATAGATTTGTCCTCATCAAAGAGCTTGTCCAATACCCTTGCTCCCCAACGATGGTCATCGTCCCCAGACGGAGATTGCAGCAACTCAAGGCCGTATGTGATCAAGTTCCAATTGTCAGGCAGCTCCCCGTCCTTCTTAAACCTCACCCTTGTTTCTGAACGGTACATATCAACTAGTTTTGAACTCCATTTTTCATCTCCGCATTGTTTGCTCGTCACTATCGCAACTTGCACAGTTGACGAGCGTAACATCACATCAAGAGCAACCCAGTATAAGACGAGTAAACTCTGGAACAGAACAAGAGCATAGAAGATGACCAGTGCGGCGTTCAGTTTTGCTGTGTTGGCAACATCTCCACCGGCATTGCCATAATCTCTTCTTATTCTTACAAGACGCCACACTGAGATCCCGAGGCTGACAAACGGCACAACATTGAAGGACAACGCTGCAACAAAGATGACCAAAATAAACTTGGATAGTAGCACCATACCCAGAATGGTTCTGTAATTCGTGGCCATGCGCACCGGGATCCATTTCTGACGCCCGATGAAAGTAAAGATTTCTCTCTCTTCCCAGTAAATCCCTCTTCGAAACTCGTTGTCAAAATTTTCCACCACCCTGTGGAATACTACTACGTGTTATTGTGGTCAGCGAGGAATAAGGCTGACGATAGATGCATGACAGGTACTACTAAAATTGAGGATATATACCTTGTACTACTAAAGGGCCCTATACTAAAAACATAAAAGTGGAATTGAGCATATCTTGCTAAAATTCTATCTACCGTGTATGTATTTTGCCAAAAATAACACTAGTACACAGGAGCTCAGTACTGACGATTGCAAATGTACTTTTACTAGCGTTTTTGTGAACCGCCAGTGTTAGGGGCCACCAAAAATTAGCGATTTTTACTGGCGGTTAGATTTGTACTGGTGGTTCACATAAGAAACCGCCAGTAAAAATATTTTTTCGAAAATCGTGTTTTAAAAATAGCAAAACAAAAAAATTAAATCTGGGAAGGGTCCCACCTGTCTCCGTCGAAGTCGCAAGTCACGGCATTTTTCGCACAAAATTCGCGCGCTACGCGGCCGGTGGGATTCGAACCCACGACTTCTCTCTCGCGCGTACCCCTCCCTACCACTGCACCACACTCTCACCTGTGACTATATCCCACTTCGGCTCCCCACATATTATAACAAATCGAGAGTAAATTAACTGTTTGAGGCCCTAAACGAAGTCAAATGAAAAGGTTGTCAACTATAAAGTTGCATAACTTTTCAAAATCTGCAACTTTTATGTTGGAAGTTTCTCCATCCGAGGTCGTTTACAAAATTTGAATTTCAAATTCGATAAATTCAAACATATTTTTCGTCACCAAAATGATTTCAAATGAAAAAGTTGTCAACTAGAAAGTTTCATAACTTTTCGAGATCTACAACTTTTATTTAGACAGTTTTTTCATACGAGGTCATTTGCAAAACTCAAAAATTAAAATTCAGATTATTTTTATAGACGGGTCACTTAAAGAACCGCCACTAGAAATCGATTTTTAGTGGCGGTTCCTTAAATGACCTGCTTGTAAAAATGACGCTGATTTCTAGTGGCGGACGTCAAGCGAAACCGCCAGTAAAAAAAAATACATGGCGTCACTGTAGAGCTCCTGTGTAGTAGTGTAAAAATCGTGCGAAATATGACATGCGATGCGACATGGGGGCTGGTTTGCTCATTGGGCCAGTGCCGGCCTAGGTGCGAAAAGGTAAGCATGGGATTTAACGCAAAGTACGATTTGATATAACTAGTCCATCAACCCGTGCTCCCGCACGGGTCAGATTATTTCGTATGGGCTAACTTTGTGATACTTTAGCAATAAAAATGATGATTATTATATATTTAAATAAATTTGATTCCACGGTAGGGGATTTTTTTTCCTTTCTTTGTTGACCTGTGAATAACAATTTTTATAAGATTATTAACTTTTTAATAATAGGTGTCGATAATTTAGATTCTAAGTTTTTGATTTTTTTTCAAATTAGTGTTCTTAATGGTAGAGTCATAAACTAACATATATGATATTTTTTCTATTAATTATAATATGTTATATGGCTATTAATTGATTAATTTTTAGGATTCAGCTATCATAATATGTTTATCATAATATGTTATATGGCTATTAATTTTTAGGATTCATCTATTAATATGTTATATGGCTATCATAATATGTTATATAACAAAATAGATCCAATGGTTATGGGTGGCTATGGACTTTCCTTTGGAGGGCCGGATGTTTCTGATTAACGTGAGAATTTGTAGCATTATCTTTTTCTTAGCGCATCTGGTGAGTGTTACTGTGGAGTCTCCGTTGAGGCTCCAATTAGTAATAGTAAGAAGTACATGAACTCCTCAGTTTTTATATATATATATATATATATATATATATATATATATATATATATATATAGTATATATATATATATATAGATATATCTATATATATATATATATATATATATATATATATATATATAGCAAGCTTCTTGTTGCAGGGTTCACGCTGTTAGGCCTTAGGCGTGTCCCTCGCATTCTAGGCCGATCGGTGCTTACCTTGTAAGCACTCCTACTTCTTCTTAATGATAATATACATGCAGAGCATGGTCGCGAAAAAAAAAAAAACAGAACAGAACTGATAGGATGAGAAGAAAGCCAAAGGAAATCAAGAGTAGCTAGCAGCTGTTCCAGTTCCGGAGATGCACGGGCATGACAAAACAATACTCACTTTGGTACATACCTGAACGCCATTAGGAAGCTCAGTGCAGTGAGAATCCAAAACTCCTTGAGCGGCAGCACGGAGACGAAGCCGCCGAGGAGAACGACGGGGACCACAACAACGCCAGCGTCCCAAGACCGCTGGTAATGTTGGATGTGGCCGTCAGAAGCCTCACGTAGCGATTGATCAGCTCTTCGGGCCTTCCGACGTCGTCGTCTTTTTCCATGCTCGCCAGCGGTAGGAGGACTGGAGGAGAGGACAGTGCGGACTCCGGCGGGCGAAATGTACAGGGGCGCACCGCACTCCTTCCGGCACACCGTCTGCCTCAGTAGTAACAGTGACAAGAAGGAAAAGGAAACCACTCCCCGCTCTCAGCGACCCCCACGACCACGAGGTGGACCAGAACCTAGAAGACCTTGACCAACTGAGGCTGTGTTTAGATCCCAGTTACAGTTGCAATTCTGAACTGTAGCACGTTTGTTCGTATTTGATAACTTTTATCCAATCATGATCCAAGTAGATTTAAAAGATTCATCTCGTGATGTACATGCAAAAAGTATAAACATGCAAATATTTCGTCTATATTTAATACTCCATGTATATGCCGCAACATTGATATGATTAGTTATAATTGTAATGTACAGTAGATCTAAACAGGCCCGAGTCGATCCGTAAGAACTCCCCCCTCACAAGTAGCCTCTGCCATCCCATCACGTACAGCTAGAGGAAGTAGAGTTGCTAAATATAAAAAGAAGCCAGAGGAAGCAGAGGCGCGCTTTCCGCTCACGACAAGCTGGCACCGAGCATGAGACCCGTTAGGCATGTACTACCTCTATGAAGGAAAGAATACAACCATGGGTTGAGCTAAAGTGGTTCATGATTTTCACTAAATAGTATTCACGTATATGGCTTCAAATCAATTATGAAAATATATTCCGTAATTAATCCAATGGTATTTATTTGGTATCATAAATATTGATATTTTTCTATCTATGATTGATCAAACTTAAGATGGTGAAACATAATATTATGCTAGAATATTTCTGGGACGGAGGGAGGGAGTAAGTCAACCCTATGATAATGTCACACTATATTGTTATAAAAAAATGTCACACTAGGTATGGACAGGTTTCACACTACGTATGGACAGGTTACATAGATAGTGCTTATAATAGATTTTGTGTTTGGCTGTCTCTATGTAGCCCTGATCAAGCGTAATATAATTCATGTATATTATTGTGTTGCTTGTTGATAAAAAAGATCAAACATATATAAGTTGATCAAGGTTATAATTTTTTTTGGAACTATGAATACAAGTGATATTAATATATAATATAATTGAACAAAATAAAAACATAATACGACTGCACACATGTTCGTACTATAATTGCATGGTGACATGTTCACTCAATCACACTACTCTCAAAGCTAATTCACTCGAGTCTGAAAACTGCAAGCCTTGACTTTCCTACAGATCAACATCACCAACATTCAGCTCACAGCTTCTCTGGTACATGATATATCATAGCAGCTTGTTCTCGACTCCCTACACCAAGATATATAATTCCTCCTTTTGCATGCCTCTTGGTGACTGTCCGAAAGTAGGAGGAGCCCCTAAATAAAAAATAAGGCCTCTAAAAATAAATATCTTAGGGATAAATCTCTGACTCGGGTTCAACACATGCCCGGGGAGACACAGTTTTGGACTGCCTTATGAAGGTCAAGGAGGAGTTCCTCGCTTTGGGTAGGTTTAATCTGGGTGATGGATCTCTGATTCGGTTTTGGGAAGATAGATGGGTAACGCCACAACCTTTGAAAGCAATGTTTCCATCTTTATATAATATCGTCAGGACGAAAAAGGCCTCTGTCAAGTCGGTACTGAGTGCAACTCCATTAAATGTAGCGTTCAGAAGATCCCTGACAGGGGCTAATTTGCAAGCATGGTACACTGTTGTGGCGATGGTTGCAGGTCGGCAGCTGAGTGGTCAGGGAGACCGTTTTGTCTGGGGGTTACATAAAAATGGGGTATTTTCAGTTCAGTCCATCTACAGAGTGCTACTGAGTGCGCAGGCGTTACCTTTTAATACTTCGATTTGGAAACTTAAAATACCGCTCAAGCTCAAAATATTTATGTGGTATTTATATAAGGGAGTAATTCTGACCAAAGATAATTTGGCTAGGCGACAATGGCAAGGAGATAGGAAGTGTTCATTTTGTTCATATAATGAAAACCATTCAACACTTGCTCTTTGATTGTCATTATGCTAAATTTGTTTGGAGAATTATCCAATTTTCATTTAATTTAAATCCTCCTACCAGTGTGCACAATTTGTTCACGGGATGGTTGGATGGATTCGTTGGAAAATGAAAAGCTCAAATCCTAGTGGGTGCAAGTGCAATATGTTGGGCACTTTGGTTAACAAGAAATGAGGTTCTGTTTGATAAGATTGCAGCGCCATCTTATTTACAGGTAATCTTCAGAGGAACGTATTGGACCAGATTTTGGTCCGCGCTTCAGAAAGAGGAGGATCGCCAATTCATGATTATGGGCTGTAGAATTATGGAGACAGCCGCAATGGTGGTCTTTGCAAGACATGCCTGGCGCTTTAGTAATCGAATTGCTGGTTAGGTTGCTTTTGTTGAGAGTTTTTTTCTTTTTGGTGAGACAAAACTTCATTTTGTCATCCTTTGGTTTTGAGTTGTTTAAAGAGACTGTTGTAATAATGTTCAGCCATATGCATCAATCGATGCAGAAGCTGGGATATTAATATATTCCCTGTTCTAAAAAAAATCTCTAATTTAGGGGTTATTTTTACTGGAGAAGCAAGAGTGAAATGGAATCGCCTAGCCGGATATATATGCTCAACCTTTAAACATAAGCCCTAATTCCATAATATATATTGACTCAGACGAAATGAGGTCCTCTAGTCACACAGTGTTAAAATATGATGGAATAAATTAAGGCCATTTGAAGCAGGCTCTTTGTTTATATAATACGTTGGAGGGTGGATGCATAGTTGGTCATCACGCGTTTTTCAAAAGGCACTTATGAAAAGTGTTTGGTGAGGAGTGACAGGACTTGACGAAGCGACGACGACGACGACCTACAAGGAACTGAAGGGAGACCATGCATGGCGATCAATGCACGCACGCACTCACGCATGCTGATTATTAAGTCCTTAACTAGGGCCGGTGAGAATCACATAATAACACAACCAGATCTGAAGCACCAGATCCACCCTGGAGTACCTTCAACTTAGATCTGAGATCCAAAACATGTTTGGAACAGCTTCACGCGGTGGATCTGAGCCAACTGTGGCCTAACAATATCCCACTGTAGCCAGCCCATCAGTGGGAGCTTCTCTGTCCTCATTGTCCCACAGACACCCTGGATCCACATGTCGGAGTCATCTTCTTCCTTTCGACTCTAGGGATGTACGGACGAGGCGAAGCAAGCCAGGGCGACTAGAGCTTCTTCTTTCAACTTGGTCGAGGCAAGTCAGGGCGACCGGAGCTTGTTCTTGCACTTGGGCGAGGCAAGCCAGGGCGGCTGGCGGCGGGTCGGGCGTGGCCGTCGGCGGGTCCAGGCGCGCTCGCCGTGGGTAGGAGCGCCTGCATGCGCGCATCTCTAGCTAGGCAAGGTAGGGCAGGTCCGGGTGCGCATCCAGGTAGGGCAGGGTTTGGGTCGCCTCGACCGGCGGCGGGGCCAGTGCGGCCGATGGCGTGATCAGCGCGGCCATGTCCAGGTGGAGAGCGCCACACAAGGCAGGCCAGGGTCGCCGTGGCCAGCGGCGGGTCTAGCGCGGTGGGTGATGTGGCTGGCACTGCTAGCGGCGGCCACGGCCGGCTAGGCAACGGGCAAGGATGGGTGAGTGGGCGTCGGAGAAAGAAAAAAGAAGATTGAACGAACCATTATTTTCCACTGACGAATGGCATGGTGCGCGTATTTGGCCGAGTCTCGGAATCCATAAGATTTTGGAGCACCTCTTGATGTGCTCTAGGAAATCCATAGATCTAGCTCCTAGATCTGGAGTTTTGGCGGATCTGAACACGTGAAAGCAGTGTTTGGGTAAAAATGGGATCCAGAGCTAATTTTTATCAATTCGGAGCACCTGAAGCTATCCGAAGCAGGTCCTTACCCTAAATTCGTTTCTTTGTTGTATTGAATTCCTAGGTCCTTTTCGGTGAAGCTCCGGCTTTAGCTACTTTGTGGATTCATGGATCTAGCTGTTTTTTTTCCTCTCTTCTCGAATGAATTAGGAGTCGGTGAAGCTAGCTATTATTTTTAGCTTCACCTCTATGTACTCCCGCTGCCCACAAATAACTGCATTTCTTTGACTTTTACATTTCTTGTTTGACCATTTGTCTTATTGATTTTTTTTGCAAATAATAAAATAAATAAATCACTATGAAAATATCTCTAACGATAAAATAAGTCATAACAAAACAAATACTATTTATTAAAAGAATTTAGATAAGATAAATGGTCAAACAAGAATCGTAAAAGTCAAAGAAATGTAATTATTTGTGGACAAAGGGAGTATTATAGTAAGAGTAAAGCTAATAATACAGCCTGCTATTGGTTGCAAGAATTCTTATAGCCTACAACTCAGTCCACCCATATAATAGTTGCATTTTCACAACTAATATATGACCCACTTGTTACTCTCATAGAATTTCTTAGTTCTTATACCGAAGCCGGCTGTAAGCTTGCAATCCGCTTCTCCCCTCTCTCCTCTCACTCTCTCTTTTACCTAAACATTTAATCTTTTTACAGCCGGTTACTGTACTTACTCTAAGGAGCTAGAGTCATTTGAATCTGAGCCAAAAGGGTAAAGTGCAATTTCGTGGAAGGAGAAATAAAGCAGCGTCGGAGCAGTTGGGTCCTCTGGTCTGCTGGCTCATTCCTCCGACAGCACCAAACAAAGCTACTTCTTTTCATGCCCTTTTCCATCGCTAATTCATGATTTAAAATGCTCAATAAATACCATCAACAGTCAAAAATATTCTAGAGAACACCAGAAACTCACCTGTAAAAGCAAGACCCACTTGGCACTTGGATGGGTTCGGCCGAACTGGGGCCTAGTTCGGCCGAACTGGGCCCCACCCGTCAGCCTCTGTCCTTTTTCGTAGATCCTTCATTGCCTTTGAGGATGCATCTGATCCGTTGCTCAAGGTCGGTTTGATCCGAGGGCTGAGATTCACCTCTTCGGCTTATATATACAGCCCCAGACCCCCAGGGTTTCATATGATGAAGATGAGAAGGAGATAGAAGAAGGAGTCTCCTCCGCCAGAGATTAGGGTTAGCTACTCATGGTTCTATTTTAGACCTAGCTAGCTAGATTCAAGTAGAGTTGGGCTCCGGCTCAGGATTCTGGAGCCATTGTCATCTAGAGGCCGGTAATTCCGTTGTCTTTCTTCTTATTATGACTTTATATTATTTTACTATTATATTTATGTTTATTATGTTCCTAGTTTATTTTAGTAGTACATTTGACATAGTTATGATTGATAATAAGTTTATGCATGAGATTGTAGAGCGTTTAATTCAATACGCGATTGAGTTAAGTGGTCGACGTTATGTAGGCGTGGTGCTTAGATATCGTTTGCCTACGAATGCACTCCATATGCCGGGTCATATGGTAGTTCACGGTGTGATATTCCTATTGAGTCCTCTGTAGTCCACTCCCCGTATGTAGAGATAGTAGAACCTAATAAATATGATGGTAGACTACCTCTGTTCTTATTCTTCTTGAATAATGTTCCTTATGCATAGATAAGGGGTCATTGTGCTATACATGATTGTAAATCTGCTAGAGTAGATGAATAACTTAGTAAATTAGGAATAACATATGAATTCAATCTCTTAATTAATCTCCTGTTTTGGTTGACTTTAATCTTGAGTAGTTACACCTATCTCTGTAGCCATCTTTAGCCTTTGGTTATCACATTTATCTATATTTTATTATTGGTTTACCCCTATTTAAGTAAGTGCTATTTGATTGGTTTTGTCATAAATAGTGTATTTACATCTATCCACTTCTGTCTACTCCATACCTCCTCCCTATGATAAAAATATAAATCGATAACCCTGAAATATTCGGGTAAAATGCTGCAATGTTATACATTGATCTGTGCGCTTGCGGGTACCTAATTAATCCTATTGTTATATTATTTTAGTCACTTGCTATATAGAATTTTATGAGATCTTTTCGATTCATGCTAAGGTTGACAACCTATTTCTTCTAAGAGATAGAGGTTAAGATTGCAAGTGACTAGTTAGCTAATCCAAGTGTCAAGTTAATTCTTACCAACAAGCATTTTGGCACCGCTGCCGGGGATAGAGCTTGTCTCTAACTTTGGTGATTGCGTTAAGAAGTGTCAACACCCACAAGTATATCCAACTGTCAAAAGAATTATGATCCCATTCTCTATTATTGATGATGGCCTGAAGATCATCCAGTTGTTCTGAAGCCTGGACTAAGATTGGTAAAAAGAAAGCTCTATTCAATTCCATATTTAGGAAAAATTGAAGAGAGCAGCTTGGCTTTCTGGCAAAAGAGAAAATGTGTGGATACCTGCTCTCTGCAATGTGCCCTGACCAATCATCTTTCCACATAGAAACAGACACACCGGAATTTGGAATGCAACCGGAGAAAGCTTTGAATTTGCCAAACAATTTTAGGACTTCCTTGCACCAACAGGATCCAATTGGATTTCTGGCATGGGGAGGGGTGTTTGAATTGGGATAAAGCTTTGTCCAAGTAAGCTTAACCTAAGGAATGTCAGCATGATTATAAAATTTGTCTAGAAATTTCATAAGAAGAGCTGCATTTTGATTTTTAATATTGATGATACTCAAACCTCCTTCCTCCTTAGGTCTGCAGGCTGGCTCTCAAGCAGCAAGAGAGGAGCCCCTTCTGTTGATGTCACCATTGCTCCACAGGCAATTTTTCTAAATCTGTCTATTTGATGAATAACTGATGGTAGGATCACTAGACTGCACATGTAAAAGGTGGGGAGAGAAGAAAACACCAAGTTAACTAGGGTGAGTTTTCCATGGTATGACAGAAACCTGCTGACTCCATAGAGTCTTCTTTCCATCTTAGTCAAGAATGAATTGAATTCTTGAATGGAGGGCCTTGTAGTTCCAAGAGGGAGGCCGAGATATGTGAAAGGCATATTCCCTACTTCACACCCAAAAGTGAGGACCAGGTGTTTAGTCTTCTCAACTGAAACATTATGGGTACTAAGAAACATTGAGACTAGTAGAATCTGAAAAGGATATGAGTAAACCTTTCAAAATAAAAAGTTGTCTTTCATCTGTTGGTAGGATTAACAATGTGTCATCTGCTTACTGAACTATTGGAAAATCTTCACCAAAATCATTAGAAATAGGGTGGGATAACACTCAACCTTGCCAAGCTGTTAACAATTGATTGTAGCAAATCGACTGCTAGAACAATGAGCAAGGGAGATAAGGGATCATATTGTCTAACACCTATCTTACAGGTGAAAACCTTACCATTAAGAAGTACAGAAGAGCTGCCAGATTTCAGGATTGCTTCCACCCATCTAATCCACTTTTCTGGAAATCTTTTGTGCTTCATGACATCAAGGATCACTTGATGTTATATCTTATCAAAAGTTTTTTCAAAATCAAGCTTCAGAATGACCACTTCTTTCTTGGAATGATGGCAGATGTGTAAAAACTAAAAAGCCCAAGCTAAGTAGTCTTGAATTGTTCTCTCTTTAATGAAACATGCTGATTTGCATGGACTAACTGGAGGATTACATTTTGTAACCTCGAAGACGGCAACTTCGTTATACATTTGAGGGAGTAGTTTAGGAGAGAAATGGGTCTAAAATCATCAAGAATCTCAGGATTGTTATTTTTAGGAATCAAAGCAATATAAGAGGAATTAATGCGGGAAAAGTGAATAGTGTTGCTAAAAAATCCCTAAAAATCTGAGGAAATCTGCCTTAATAATAGGCCAGCATTTTCTTATAAACCTTCCATTGAAGCCA
This sequence comes from Eremochloa ophiuroides, assembly GCA_038502445.1. NCBI lineage: Eukaryota > Viridiplantae > Streptophyta > Magnoliopsida > Poales > Poaceae > Eremochloa > Eremochloa ophiuroides. Next base: position 11,020 of record JAHLJS010000196.1, read on the forward strand.
TCAGGTTCACGGGCATGATCATTTGGTATATCTGCAATCACCTTATTAACCTCATCTTCATTGAAGAACTAGTTGGATGTCATCTGACATATGAATATTTTTTAACCAGGAGAAGAAATCGCGCTTGCCAGTAGCCGTGCAAGGAGCATGGATGTTCGTGAGAATCCTCCATTTTGTAACAGAACAAATTCATGAGGGCAAAGTCATTTTGGAAGATTTGATATCCATCGAAGAAGATGTTTTTCCAACTCACAATGGCACCCCTTGAGGCATCGATGGTAGGTAGGAATTCAAAAGAATCAAAGATAGTAGGACAAAGATATTGGATATAATGGTGATCAAAATGACATCTTTTGGTTTCTTGTAAATAGAAAACATCAAAACAACTTTCATTGGTTTTGACACAAATAGAATTCCACTTATTATCCAAGTTAACAGCTCAGACATTCCATCACAACATGCTCAAATTTCTATTGTTATCCATTTAAGCAAAGTTTTGAAGGATAAAGATACTCTCCACAAATAACAGGAGAAATCAAAAGATACATGTCAAACAAAGAGAAGTATGGGAAACATTCTAGGATTTCACTTCTTCGGCTTCTTTGCAAGCACATTGTCATCTGTGTCATTACTTGGCTTCTTTTGTGTACCGAGAGAGGCAAAATTATCGGGGAATCTCGGCTAATGATATGAACTCTTGCTCCAAGCTATAGCATCTTCGACTTTGTTCGTTGCATACTGAAGGAGTAGCAACTTGACATCTTGGCATATTATCTCTAGAAATCAATGGTTGTATCTCTTGATTATTTTCTTGAGTAACTTGGCATAAACTCAACCTTTCCACTCTCAAGTTGTGCAATGTAATTTCGACTTGTTTCATGGTAGGTCTCTCTTCCCGTCGAAGTTTCAAGCACATCTCCGCAAGGGATGCAACAATTTCAATCTCTTTTTGGGTTGCTTCTTCACGAATACGACCATCCACTATTTCTTTCACTGGTCTTGACTTCAATTGTGATAGAAAGTAATTAGCCAAGTTTTGCGCTGAGCCAGACTCATCTGTAAAAATAGGCTTCTTTCTTAGTAGCAGCTCAAGAAGCACCATACCAAAGCTATACACATCACTTTTTTCATTTAGCTGTCCAGTTTGGTGGTACTCTGGATCCATATAACCAAATGTCCCTTGTACCTTTGTATTAATGTGAGTCTGATCAATAGGAACCAACCTTGAAGCCCCGAAGTCTGAAACTTTAGCAGTGTAATTGCATCAAGTAGTATATTAGATGACTTGACATCACGATGAAAGACTGATACTGAGGCTTCATAGTGAAGATAACACAGTGCACCTGCAGCTTCACATGCAATTCTCATACAATCATCCCATGACAAAATCAGATTGCTATCTGATGCAGAATGAAGAACTTGAAATAGTGAACCATTTGGAACAAAGTCATATACAAGTAAAGGAACCTTTGTTTCGAGGCAGCACCCAAACAATCTTACGATATTTCGATGGTTTATCTGTGAAAGAATGGCAACCTCATTGATGAATTGCTCGATCTCACTTTGCTTGATGATTACTGATTTTTTTATTGCCACTACACGTTGATCAGATAATATTCCTTTGTACACCATACCGTGGCCTCCCCGACCCAGGATACGTGTGTCGTCAAAATTGTTTGTGCTTTTTCTCTAGCTCTTCCAATGAGAATATCTTTGTCGTGTCAGAGGTATTTTCATCTGATGCTATCAGCTGTTGTAGTAGAAGGCCTTTGTTGTCTTGGAAATGTTTCTTACGTAGTCGCTTTTCGACATCTCTTCTCCATCTTAGGACCAGAGATAGCGCACTTAAGCCAAGAAGTAAAAGTACTAAGGCAGAACTAAGGCCGATAGCAATACCTGTAGCACAAAATAATTCTCTTCAAGCCCGCATTTGGATCATTGGAATTGAATTCATTCTAATAATTATAATTTAGACACAGATTAATTAATCTAATATGATTGTATATGAAATATATTTGTTTACTATTGTTAGCTATATAAAGGAGATACTTATATGTTGCATTCTAGTGCAGAGAAGCGAGTTAAAGAGCATACTATAAGTCACAGAGTAAAAACATAGCATAATGATCTATAAAATCAATTTCTATTTTTCATCTTACATGTCGCTCTACAAGATGAACGAACGGGAGAAGACACAACACCACAGCTAACTCATTGAGCGCCAGCGCCTCAACAACGGTGAGTTGAGACAAAGAGCGTAGATTCCTGAGCTCCAACTCCAGCAGTGTCTCCGAACGTATGGCGAGATCGGCCAGCCCCCGGGCGTCGTTGACGGTGAGCCTCTGCACGCAGGGGCACCGCGGCGAGGACACGGCGTCGCCCAGATCGCCTGGCACGGTGCAGGTGGAGCTCGGCGAGCCGGGCAAAGACGCCGGCGCCGTGGAAAGCTTAGGAAGAGGGAGAAGGAGGTGGCCTTCTCAAAGCAGGGGAGGTCAAAGACGCCTATTTGAGTGTGAGGGGCCTCGTCGTCGTCCTCATCGTGGGCCCGAACGTAGCTGTAGAGGGATAGGTCGCCGGAGACGCGGCGCGCGGCGTCGGGGAGCCAGACCCCCAAGGGACTCGGCGGCGGCGCCGTGGGCCCCGAAGAGCAGGTTGCCGACGGGCACCTCGTGGCCGTTAAGCGCGTCGCGCAGCCGGTCCGGCTCGGCGGCTGCATCGAAGCACAGCGTCGGGAGGAGCGCCCAGACGCGGCGCCAGGAGCGGGAGAGGATGCTGGTCTACGTTGTGGCGCCGGTGCTGAGCTTGAGGAGGATGAGGACGAGCACGTCGTTGGGGATCGCGCTGAGCCGCTCCTCCCCTACTGAGAGCCTCGCGCGCTTGGCGGCGCTCCTGCCGTCGCCGCCGGCCGGCTCCATGGTGTGTGGGGACGGGATGTGGGGTTCCAGGTCACGGTCTCACCGACGTTGCCCGTTCGGATTTCGCGGTGGAATTGGAGATTGGATTGGATGCGAGAGGGGGAATGCGGAGGGGAGAGGAGGCAGGGGAAGAAGACGTGCGTGAGACCGTGAGCGGTGCGCGTGAACACAGCTGCACGCCGCGCAGCACACGCGGAGCAGGCTTGCTTGTGATCGCCATTACGCCATCGATTTCCTTCCAAGGCATCGATCGGATCGCTGCTGGTGGTGCCACTACCAGGCGTAGCGCCAAGTCTGCCACCATGGTTTGGATGGACAATGAGCTGTTCGACGAAATGCTTACCCAGTGAGTAAGTTACGCAGAGTTCATTGATTTCGTTGACCGGCCCTAACCTAACAGGACATATATCACATCGATTCACCAATTCCAAAGCTCTTCAACTGCATGACATGTTATCGCTGCTGGATACACATCACTTGGATCTCACGGGACACTGATGTTGTCAACATGAACTGCAAATCCTTAGTTCTCAAACAAGAACAGATCGTCAAGTAAACATGAATGGAAAATTCTTAGTCCTGAAACAAGAATAAAAAACACACATTTATATTTTCTCACACAAATAGCCACGAAGGCGATTTGGTCCAATCAGATACCAATTGTATTTCTTCACGATGCATGTCCCCTTGATCATTCAGAGATGCCAGTTACCCTGTTTTTTTATGCTGCCTGCAGGAATTCCTGTGCTTCCTTCACAAGAGAAGCGAGAGACCTCACAGGCTTGATGACCTCACGATCATTCCAGGCAAAGAGCATGCAGTCTTCAACCTCCGACATGGCTTCCATTGCCTCAGCAAGCGCTTCCTTGAAATTCTGTCCATTGAAATTCTGGATGCAGCTGGGCTTCAGTGTAGTCATGGCTATAACCACCTGGCAGATGAACTTCACTATTCTCAAACATTCAGCGGTGCCGTTCTTGTTTATTGCTTGTAGGATTTCCTTGAGCTTCTTTGCCAGTGCTTCATCATCTTCAGGTGTGGCAAGATAAGCAAAATCTTCGTTACTGATCACATGGTCATTGTATATCACCACGGCCAGGGATAACATGGCCGACACAAATTTTCTTTCTTCAGATTGCTTTTCATTTTCCTCAGCGAGGGGCTGTGCACCGTCAGTGTCAGCTTCTCCTAGGGGTTGGCTTCCTACAATAGTAATCTCTAATGCACCACTATTGCTTCCACCAGGCTCAGTGGAAGTATCTGCAGTTGTTCCTATTTTACTAGATGATATTTCATTGAGCACCTGCATCAAACATAATTCAACACAAAGGATCAGCAATGCTATAATCTTGTCATACATATATGTATGATACAGATTCATGCAACTCATCTCTAGTCGAAGAAGGATGTCGTTTTATCTAGACATAAATTATTGAGAGGACCTAATGAATTATTTGAATAAATTAAGATGACCATCGCAGTTTTGTATGTGTGTGTAAACTGTAAAGCAAGTACCAATTGCTTAGAAAAACATGATGTTGCAAACAAATTATTTTACGAAAAGGGAATCTTAATAATTTGGATAACAGAAGGGATGTATACTAATGTTGACTCAGAATCTAAGGACAATATTTTTACACTGTAAAAAGTAATATGTATGGCTTAAGATATAAAGCTATATATGCAGAGGCAGAGGTTGCGAATTACCGTGGTCAATACGTTGATCGCCATTTGCTTGGAAAGTGTACATCTTGCGGTGCCAAGGGGAAGCAATCTGGCCAGTGCTTCCGCTGCTCTTCCCCTCATCAGTCTTCTTGTAGCTTTCTCTGTGATGTCTGCTTGATCCACTTGCGCTGTAGCATTGTTGGGCTCTTGCACCGTAGTACTGTTGGCCTCTTTCTGGAGGAAGATACATAGCAGGGCCTTGAAAAGCTTGTCAAAATCCACTTCTTTGAAAGAATCATCAAAGGCTAACTCTGTCAGGATCTCCAGGGCTGGTTCATGCAGTTTCTGGGCACCCTCGCTGTCACTGTCAGTCTCCAAAATACCCATCAGATTGCTGACAACTTCTGTGTTAGTGGCCAGCTTCTGGCGCAGCCTTGTGGCGCCATCTCCAGGACTGGTAAGTAGTTTGCTCAGCACTGTGAGTGACTTGCTTAGCATTTCTACCATTGTGTTGTCCCTCAGCTTGGTGAGGAAGTCGTCATGGCTTGTGCTTCTCATGAGTGGTGCAGTAATCTTAGAGATCAGCCTTTGGTCCTTGCTAATCTCTGTACAGTTTCCTTCGTCTTGTGCGAGCCTCTCAAGAATCAGGAGGCCCTGAGAAATCAGCTCTTTGGCTCCTCTAGATTTATAGGAGCGGCGGTACTTGGATTCAGAAAATTTTCTCACCTCACTGCGTCTTTTCGGCTCCCTGATGTTGGGATTATCCTCAATGATTTTCTTAATCCGTTCGCGTAGAGTTGTTCTTTTCCTCTTGTCGGCTAACCCGGAAGATGATGAACTGACGACGACTACTTGTCGTCCCTCGTCAGTTTGGTCTCTGATGGCGGGCACTAACATGCCCATGTAGGCATGATCATCTTGATGCTCAGATGTGTCAGGTGACCCATGCTGATTATTTTCATCAGCAAGGAGTGTTGCCGGTTCATCAGGATTTCCCGATGGACAGGAATGCAACTTTGGCTCACAGCTGGTAGTGCTTTCAAGTAGGGAACAAATGCACTGCAGGGTACCCGGGAAGCTTGTTATATGGAGGTCAGTGGCAAGGTGTGCTACAATCCTTGCGGCGCGCTCTCTGTTCTCGATGCCATCATCAGCGACGCCTCTCCGACTAATCATGCCGATCAGGTTCTGAATAGAGGGCTTGGAAGATAGTAGCTCCCGCCTTATTACAGATTTATCCTCATCGAAGAGCTTGTTCAATACCCTTGCTCCCCAACGATGGTCATCATCCCAGACGCAGACTGGAGCAAATCAAGGCCGTATGTGATCAAGTTCCAATTGTCGGGCAGCTCCCAGTCCTTCCTAAACTTCCTTCTTGTTTCTGAGCGGTACATGTCAACCAGTTTTGAACTCCATTTTTCGTCTCCGCATTGTTTGCGCGTCACTAGCACAACTTCAAAAACTAAATTGTCAAACGTCACATCAAGAAAAACCCAGTATATGACGAGTAAACTCTGGAACAGAACAAGAGCATAGAAGATGTCCAGTGCGGCGATCAGTTTTGCTGTGTTGGCAACATCTCCACCGTCGCTGCCATAATCTCGTCGTACAAGATGCCACACTGAGATGATGATGCTCACAAACGGCGTAACATTGAAGGACCACATTGCAAGACACGTGATCAGAATAAGCTTGGGTAATAGCACCATACCCAGAAAGATTTGTTGACACCTGGCCACGCCCTTGTGGATCCATTTCTGACGCCCAATGAAAGCAAAGATTTTTAACTCTTCCAAATAAATCCCTCTTTTATACTCGCTGTCCCAAAAATCCACCACCCTGTGAAATACTAGTACTACGTTATTGAGGTCGGTGAGGGATAAGGCTGACGATAGATGCATGACAAGTACTACTAAAGTTTGGGATATATATACCTTATTGTACTACTAACAGAAGTGGCCGTGCGTTGCAAGGGTTATCCACATTCAATATAGATATGGTGATCTTATTATCACTGGCCTCTACGATTGTATGACATCTACCGTGCTAGTTATTTTACGTAAAAAAAACAATTATGAACTTTTATTTTAGATGTAATATTTATGGAAAATATCTATGAAAGTGTAAGCACACTTCTCCACTATGGACTTTATTTTTTTTGGCTTGGTACGCCTGTCTGTTTGTTGTTTTTCCTGACACGGACTCTGTTGGAGATTTCTATTTTAGATGTAATATCTATGGAAGTGCAAACACACTTCTCCACTATGGACTATGTTTTTTTCTTATGCACGGACTCTGTTGGAGGAGCAGGACCATCCGAGTGAGTGGATAGACGCCTGCTTGTTTGTTATTTTTCCTGATGCGGACTCTGTTGGAGGAACATGACCATCCAAGTGAGTGGGCCGGTAGTTGAGAAGGGTGGACGAAAAAAAAAAGACTACAAATTTTGTCGCTTTATTAATAGGTATAGATATAGATATAGATATAGATATAGATAAAGGGGCCCTATATACTAAAACAAGTGGAGTCGAAAATATCTTACTAAAATTCTATATATATGCACCACGCAACCATATATGTATTTTGCACAGAAAATCGTGTGGAATATGACATGCGACATTGGGCCTGGTTTGCTCAATGGGCCAGAAAAGACAATTTTTTTTAGAAACGCCAGAAAAGATAAGGGATTAACTTTAAGTATATATATTTTTCTTGAAAGGACGGCAACGCTTTGCAATGATTTCTATTAGACAAAGAAAGAACATATGCAAGTGCCAGCCCAATTTGTTTGAATGAAAACTAGGCTAGAAAAATCGTACAATACAGGAGAGTGTCCTTATACATCTTGCACAACTAAAATACAACTGCCACAACTCAAGTTGCCACTTGCAACTTGGTTAAAACAACTCAACTAAACAGCAACTACCTAACTGACAACAACTTGACAATGAAGCCCAATAAGATAGCTCAACTAGAAAATACAACTTTGATAATCGAGCACCGCCACCCTTGGAGGCCCGAGCACCATCACTCCCGAGGAAGCGCCATGATAGACGACAAAGTAACCACAACGGAAAATTGGATTGCGTAGCAAAGCCTTCAAGAAGGAAACGACGCCATAGGCGTCAACAAGCTAGCCTGACGAGGGGAGATCCAGTTGAAACGACGCCATGGTCACCAAGCCGCCACCAAGGTTGCAAGACAGCCGCCGTGGGCAACCCGGCCCGGTCGCTGCAATTCCCTGGCCACGTCCAGGATCCCATCTAGGCCGCCGGGCCACGTGGGCGAGCTGGCTGTTGCCCGGCCACAGCCAGCCCCTACTGTGCCCGCGTCATGGCTGCCATCGGCCATTGTTGCCTAGATCCAATCCAGCACTGACCGGATCTAGCTGTCGTTGGCTAGAAACCGCCACCACTGAGCCCTAATCGCAAGAGCTGCGTCCGGAGATCCGACTGCGACCAGCGCCCCATGAGGCCACCTACCACCACCGAACCTCTGCGCATGGCTCCCACCACGGCACCGCGCGCGTCCTACGCAACCCCGCTGCGCGCTGTACCCACCTCGGTCGCCAAGCGGCATCCGCGAACGGAGAGCTCGCAACCCACCTGGGCAAAGGCCTCGCCACCACCTTCCTAGGGAGCCGTGCGGGCTTTTCGGCAGCCCCCTTAGGCACCGGCGGCGCTAGGGTTTTCCGCCACCAGAGTCACCCCCTTATTACACGATCCGTGTACTTGCAAATCCCTTTTGTGTTCAATATATGAACCCTTCAATTTTCATTTCGTACACACACGCACGCACGCACGCACGCACGCGCGTACGCACGCACGCACAATCGTAGTGGAGCAGAGAAAACAAAATAGGATTGATGCGATTTGAGAAAAAAAACGCCAAAGGAAGTTATGAGCAGCAAGGTGTTCCGGTTCCGTAGATGCTTGAGCATGAGAAAACAACACTTTGGTACATACCCGAACGCCATAACGAAGCTGAGCACAGTGAGAAGCCAAAACTCTTGTGTCCCCAGAGCTGTGACGAAGCCGCCGAGGAGGACGACACTGGACCACAGCAACGCGAGGGCTCCAACACCCCTTGTGATGTTGGCCGTCGCCGCCAGAAGCGTCACGTAGCGATTGATCAGCTCTTCCGGCCTTTGGACGTTGTCCTCCTCCTTCTCCATGGTGACCATCGATAGGAGGCCTCCAGTCCAGAACCACTCCCTGCTCTCACTCTCTCAGCGGCCCCACGACAAGAGGTGAACAAGAGGTGAATTAGAACCTAGAAGACCATGACCAACTGAGCCAATCCATGAGAACTCCCCCCCATAAGTAGCCTCTGCCGTCATCCCATCACTTACACCCAGAGGAAGTAGAGTTGCTAAAAAGAGAAGAAAGCTAAACGTTGCGCATGTGAAACAAAGCATCCTTATCGATCACACGAATTTTTTGACCGTTGGGTTTGGCACCAGCTTTGATGTGTGCCGGCGACACCGGTCGTGGTGGGCAGGAGGCTGCGTGCCAAACGACACATCGTGCTCGGTTGATTGGTTGATTTAGTTAATTTGGTTCGTCTAGGCTCGCTCGTTGAGTCTCAGTTTGCTTCTGTGTGTGACGGGCCAGCAGGGCAGGCTTTGCCCTTGTCGTGATGTCAGCACGACATCATGATGATGTCGTGTACTTCATTTTCCAATGAACAACTAAATCAGGAAAACACCAGAAATAATATAAATATAAAAAATTTGTCTCACCAAATCTTTGTCCTTTATCTTTTCATTGAAAAAATTGTTTATTATGATTTGTGTTAACACACTTCTTTCTCTGTATATTGTCTTCTGGGTGCACATATTTTTTTGTCCTTATCCTTTCATAGAAAAAAAATTATTCATTGCAATTTGTGTTAACACATTTTTTTTTTGTTTACCTAGCACACACAAACAACCATATACAAGCGACGAAAAAATGCTTTAAATATACTCTCTTAGTCCCGTTGAAATGTCCTTTTTTATTTGAAATAAGATGGCATGTAATAAAAACGACATTTTCAAAGTGACGGAGGGAGTATCATATATTTTTTTTTGTAAAACATCGAAAATGGATATGCTATTAATCTGCTATGTGATATAGGGTGCAGTGGATGGGTGGGTCGGCGGCTGCAACGTTGGCTGGCCAATAGATTTGCATCCAGAGCTCCCCCCACTCCCTTGGTCTTTGGTGCACGCAGAAGCAAATACAATATTTATAAAAAACGGAGGAAGTATTGATTGAAACGGCCCCGTCTAGTTTTCAATATTTGACACTATTAACATATCACATCGATTATACTTTCTGACTGCATGAAACACTAAATGAAGTAACAGCTGTTGCATGTTTGTACTTTTTGCTTTGCTAGCTAGAGATGAATCTTTTAAGTCTACTTGGACTATAATTAGACAAAAATTGTTAAATACAAACGAAAGTAGTACAATACACTTTTCACCCCTTTTCACCATCTAAACGGGCCCGTTTTAGACTTAGGCCACTCTGACTGCAGTCTCCCACTCCGTCATATTTAAATATACGGGGTCCGTCATATTTGATCATTGTCCCCGAGCCATCGAACCCCCCGACGTCAGCACGCATACAAAGTTGTTTCTTTTCGAGTATTTATATATTGATTGATTGAGACAAAAGCAGGGTTTTGTTGGATGCATGTGGGAGACTTGACTGAATGCAGTCTCCGTCTGGGAGCTCCGTCATATTTAAATCTATACTATGCATGAGGGTCCGTCATATTTCATCATTGCCCATGAGCCTCCGATCCATTGAAATAATTAACGCATCAGCGATCAGTAATTGTGGACCATCAGGGTGTCCATTGAAATCTGCGATCGATCCAGGGCTTATTCACTGTTCTCAAACCTCAGCTAGCGGTGCTGTTAATTCTTGTTTACTTCTAGTATTTCTTCAGGTCTGGCATGTAATTAACAAGCAAAATCTTCTTTACCGATCACATTTTCGTTGCATACACTTGTTGACGTTTAGTAACAGGAGCACCTTTGTGTCGACTAGTAAATTTATAGTCACTTTTGTAATAACAACCTCGGATGTCTAGCACTTAAAAGATTTAGCATCTATATCGGTTCAGTCAACGTGCTCTACATTAAGGCTCTGTTCGCTTGAACTTACCCGCTAGCATCAGCTAGCCAATCAGCAGTGTTTTTCTCTCAGAACAATCAGCCAGCTAGCCGTACAATCTAGCCAGTATTTGCAGTAGGGGCAGATTACACATTGGTTACGCTTTTGATAACTCTCAACCTAAAACGTATTTGCAGTTTCTGTTCAAGTGCATGCATAGGTAAAAGACTGCATCATACATGCATATGACAAACTGGAGTATGCAGAATGGCCTTCTTTGCGTTCCATGGATGGCGGATGGCCCTTTACTTTTAGGCTTGATTTTAGTTAAAGATGTTAGAGCACTATGCCCCTGTTTGGATCCCAAGGTTAGAGCTAGTTTGGGTTAGTTGGGGCTCAAATAGCCCAAAAGCATCTAAACATGAGGGCTAGAGTTAGTTTTTTCATCTAACCCACCAAAAAAACTAGCCCCTCTAAGAGGTGATTTTTTGGGATAGTTGAGGTGGGGCCCACTGAAAAGTTACCTTTTCCCATGACCGAGAGCCGCACTGGATCCATCCCCATCCTCCCGACTTGTGACTCCTGCACTGGATCGCCGGCAGCCGTGCTCGCAACCGCGCCGCGCCGCCGGCCACCACCTCCAGTCGCGCGCCCGCGACCTCGAGGCGCGCTGCGGCCGCCAACTCCAGCCATGCGACGGGAGCAGCGCCGCAGCCACCAGCGAGCAGCGCCACCGCCACCAGCGAGCAGCACCACCGCCGGGAGCGCCAGCAGCCTCGATCCGCCACCTCCAGCCTTGATCCGCCACCTCCAGCCTCGATCCGCCACCTCCAGCCCCTCTCCGCCACTGCCAGCCCCGATCCAGCCCCTCTCGGCCACCTGCAGCCCCGACCTAGGCCATAGACGGCAAGTCACCATGGGGCTCGCAACCGGCTTCGAGCGGCCCTGCTGACGCTCCTGCTGCCGGCGGGGGTCTCGACCTCGACTCGCAAGCACCTGTGGTGGAGGGGTTCCCAGGGTTGGACCTCTACGGCAACTACCTCCAGGGCGACGATGACACGCTCCTCCATGGTCACGCTAGGGGCTCCGGCCTCCCTTCCTTTCGCCCACCGCGTGCAGGGGCAGCAGACACTTGGGCGACTCCGGTGCCGCCCTAGTTCAGCACATGACATGTGAGTTTTCAAAGATGCCATAACTACTCATCATCACAAGTTCCACATCCACCACCAGGTTTGCTATTTCAACCGTCTTTCAACTATTTGTATGCACATACACTTGTTCATTTGAAGCTCATTAGTGTGTGCCTTTCAATTGGGTGTAGGAAAGTATTACGTGGTTGATGCAGGGTACCCAAACCGGCCGGGCTACCTCTCACCATTTAGACGTACAAGATACCATGTGGAGCAATGGCACAGCCCCCTGTTGACGTTTTCCAACGCAAACAGATTAATTCGTAAGCGCACGGATACCGCTGTACCTTTCGCCCAAGAGTATTTCAGGGTATCAATTTCCATGGGGAACACGAAGTGTACTAATTAGGTCTCAAGCTTGCCCAAGGATAAATATATATGTTTTTGTAGGGAGAGAGAGATTTTCTAAGCTCTCTAGATGATCTAAGAATCAAGGAATACTATAAGTGTACTTATTTTGGGACATCAAAACACTAGTCTCAGACTGAGATGAGAAGGGGACTAGGAAGTTCCGACTACGGTCCTACAAACTCTAACCCGAACGTGGTGGAATACGTCGGCCGTCAGGGCTGTCACCACCTGGGGCTACCACAACTATACGTAGAGCTAGGTGTAATTCCAGGTAATCGCAAGACTAAACACCACGTCTAATCTATTAATTACTACTCTAGCGTTGCAAAGACTAGAGTACTTGATGCAAGCGGGAAACTAATAAATAACTTAAAAGTAAATACCGAAAGTAAATAAAGAACTCAAGAATTAAGAATTGAAGAACCTAGAGATTGCTGAAAGACGAACCAGATACTGCAAAAGTACAATGTTGAGGAAGATTCGATAGACCCGGCTCCTCCTCCGCTCTCTCCTCTTCTCTCTCCCTCTTTACAACTAGAAGAACTAGAACTAGATCTAAAACTAGAAGTAGATGAACTAGAACTAGATCAACTAGAGGGACCCTACTAGCCCTAATTTATGTAGAGAATATGAAGCACCAGGATGTAGAATGCCTTCTAGAGGGGGCCTGGGGCGTCCTTATATAGGCCAAGTTGGAGTAGGGGGCAAGGAACCATCACGTCATCGATCCGCGTCTCATGTTATATGCACAGTCGGATCAAACTGACCTTAGATCGACGTCGGGATACTTTGCTTACGTGCCAAGGAAGCGTGGGAGGAAGTTTCCAGAAGCCGGAGGCGAGGCGGCGCAGTGGAGGGCCGCCCGGCCCCACCCTAGGGCCGGCCGGCGCTGCCCTGGGCCCAAACGGGCTTCGTTTCGCCGACATGTCTTCTTCGGTCTCCCGCAGTCCAATGGTGTATGTTAGGGTTGTAGATTTGGACTCTTAACTCAGAATATAGCAAATGATAGGTTCTTTCGATCGTCTTGACGAGCCCGTCGGAATGGTGTAGTCCAATTCCTTATTTGAGATACTTTTATTGATGGAAAATTAAATATACCTGCAAATATCGGGAGAAAGCAAAAATCGTGGAACTCATTAGTATTAAACCCTACAACTATCCTTTATATTTCATTTCATGATTTTTCATGCAATAGTTGGCTAGTATATTTAGGGTTTAATGACCGTCAAGAAGTTCCCCCACATTTACTCTTTGCTCGTCCCGAGTAAAGGTTAAGATAAATATAACATAGCTATTCAAGATATAGGACTAGCATGTAGATTATTCTAAAACATTCCTTATACCTGCGGGGTATGTGGAGTGGCTAATATATCTCCTTGAGTGGTTTAAAAGTGGAACAGCTCTCGAAGCGAAGTCATCTTCCCAAATGCCTATCTCGGCAACTTGGAGTTTTTAAATTTTCACAAAAGAAGACATAGATCACTTTATACTCCTCGAATGGTATTCTCGGTCACTCAATGGTGAATGATTTCTCACTAAGGAATATATGAGTATTGCCTTCTTGTCCTCCCTACTTCTAAGAAGCTTATGTGGAGTTTTGGGTAGGAAAATATAACATACTTACCTTGCATATGTTGTAAAGTCAAACCCCAGATCCAAGGAGGGAAATGTCATACTCTTAGAACAAAATGTGCATGTGTGTGGAATATTTAGTGGCTAACCTAATTCTACTTTTGCTCCTTGTAGCAAATCTATCTTTTTGAAACTTGAGCCTTTTGTTGCAGGACAACATGGGCTTGCTTTTTTTTCCCGGCGGGCATCTGAGTACCTATTATTTTATTCATTCGGACACTTGTCCATTTTTATCTCTCAGGTGAGCATCTTTGTACTCATTGTTTTCTCTCACATCTCACACTTTTGCCTAGCCTCATGCCTCTTCTCTGCAACAACACTTTTGAGAGATAATAATAAGAACTTGGAGCATTTATTTGGATGAACCTATCAAGAATATTTTTGGTGTTCACTCCTAGTGTAGGAGTAGAATATTTTGGAGTGGATGAAAAGCATGTGTTTGCGTACTTCTAGTGTATAAGCAACATATGGATGTGGGTGTACGTGATCTTGATCTTGGGAGTATGATAAATCTCTCGACAAGGGTCAATAAGACTTGACAAAAATCAACACAAAGTAAGCAGCATGTGGAACGTTTCTATCCTGTAAGTATGGCTCTGGTAGGAATTTCTCACCATGGAGGAGTATGTGATACTATGGTTTTTATAATTTTTATCAAAAGAAAATTCTCCATGCACCTTGACTAGAATCAGTAGGATTTCTACGCCAGAATTATATCACACTCCACAACTACTTATTCAATATGATTGCCCTATGTGATATTTTTCCCACAAGCAGCAAGTGTATGTAAGGAGTAATCATTATGCATGCCAATCTTAAAAAGCTATACTCATATCCACTTTCAAATTTTAAATCTAAGTGTGGAATTTGGTTCTTTTTAATTCGCATGCTTAAACAAGTGCAAGTAACGCAAGCAGAAGGTAAACATATGAACAAGTGAAAGAGAATCAAACCGATTTCCAAAAGTTGTGTGCAGTCCCTTTTATCGTTCATGATGTGTACTTCAGCGCCTTCTTCACCATGGGAGTGTTGCATTCCCCCGCACTTCTCCAAAACTATACCTGGCTTTTATTCATAGATAGAAAATAGTGAAACCAAAGGAACTCTTCTGGTGAGAAGCACCAGAGAGTCAACATTTATTCAACTAACTAATGAAGACAAAATCTAAATTCTAAAACTCTAAACTAAGGAAGGGTTCCAATTTTATGAGAAAGGTTGAGTGAGTTTTAATGTGAGAATTCTATGAACTCAATCACATCTACTTCCTCACCCACATTGATTTGTGGTTCAAGATAAACTTTCAACCGTTGGCCATTTACCTTAAAAATGTTACCTATATCATTTCGGATGGTGATGGCTCCATGGGTTGAAGTGTCTACGACCTCGTAAGGTCCATCCCACTTACTTCGTAGCTTATCATGTCCAAAGAGCTTTACTCTTGAATTGAACAATAGAACTTTATCTCCAGGCTTGAACTCCTTGTGCTTGATCCTCTTATCATGCCATCTTTTTGTTCTTTCCTTGTAAATCTTGGAGTTGTGATAAGCCTTTTCTCTCCATTATTCAAGCTTAGATAGTTGCATTTGACGATTCTTGCTAGCTAGATGAAGATCCATGTTCCACTTTTTGATTGCCCAATGAGCCTTGAACTCTAACTCAATAGGAAAATGGCATGTTTTTCCATGTACAAGTTGATAAGGTGACATGCCAATCGGTGTCTTGTATGCAGTTCGGTATGTCCAAAGTGCATCAGGGAGTTTATCCTTCCATCCCCTCCCCATCTCATCTACGGTCTTTTGCAGAATATTTTTGATTTGTTTGTTAGATGTCTCTGCTTGACCACTCGTCTGAGGATGGTATGGTGTTGCGATGTTGTGACGAACTCCATGTTCAGCTAGGTACCTCCGGAAGACCTTATCAATGAAGTGAGACCCTCCATTGCTTATGACCATCCGAGGTACACCAAAATAAGGAAATATGACTTCATAGAACATTCTCTTGGCATGTTTGGAATCAACATCTCGACATGGCAGTGCTTCTACCCATTTGGATACGTAGTCAATAGCTACTAAGATATACTCACAATTTTCGGACTTAGGGAATGGCCCCATGAAATCAATCCCCCCAAACATCAAAGAGTTCTACTTGGAGATTATTCATGAGAGGCATCGCATCTCGCGAATTTAAATTCCCTTGTTTTTGACATCGGTGGCATCTTCTGACAAACTCCTTTGTATCTGCATACATAGTTGGCTAGAAGAAACCACTTTGCCAGATCTTGGCATGTGTCCGGAATGCTCCATAATGTCCTCCATATGGCGAGGCGTGACATCTCTCCATAATCTTAACAGCCTCAGCTATTGGGACACATCTTCTCAACAATCCATCAGAGCAAACTCGATATAGGTATGGCTCGTCCCACAGGTGAAAATGACTCTCATGGATCAACTTTCTTTTGTCTTCATCAGGTGGGACATAGCCTGCCACCATAAAGTTCACGATGTTTGCATACCATGGATCGGAGTGTGTTATCTTGAGAAGGGTTTCGTCCCTTAGGTAGTCATTGATGGGTAACTCATGTGCTTCTTTGTACTGAATCCTAGACAAGTGGTCGGCTACCGAGTTCTCTACTCCTTTCTTATCTCTTATTTCTATGTCAAACTCTTGGAGTAGAAGAATCCATCGAATTAGCCGAGGCTTAGCATCTCTCTTAGTGAGGAGGTATTTAAGAGCAGCATGATCTGTGTAAATGATTACCTTTGCTCCCACTAAGTAGGATCTAAACTTATCTATCGCAAAGACAACAGCCAAAAGCTCTTTTTCAGTGGTAGCATAGTTGAGCTGAGGTCCTGACGAGGTTTTGCTAGCATAGGATATAGCATAATACCTCTCATCCTTGGTTTGGCCTAAAACGGCTCCAACCGCAAAGTCATTAGCAATACACATGATCTCAAATGGAAGGTTCCAATCAGGTGGTTGAATAATCAGAGCTGAGATGAGTGTCTTTTTGAGAGTTTGAAAGGCTGTTTGAAAGGCTACATGGCACTCATCATTGAAGAAGAAAGGGGCATCTTTCGCTAAGAGACTAGTCAAGGGTCTAGCAACTTGAGAAAAGTCTTTAATAAAGCGCCTATAGAACCCTGCATGTCCCAGAAAGCTACGGATCCCTTTCACATTCTTGAGAGGTGGAAGTTGTTCAATAACTTCAATCTTTGCTCTATCCACCTCTATCCCACGTTCGGACACCTTGTGTCCTAGCACAATTCCTTCCCGAACCATAAAATGTCATTTCTCCCAGTTCAGGACTAAGTGCTTTTCTTCGCACCGCTGTAAGACTCTATCTAAATTCTCCAAACAATCAGCGAAGGTTTTTCCATAGACGGTAAAGTCATCCATGAATACCTCCATGATTTTCTCGATCATGTCAGAGAAAATAGACATCATGCACCGTTGGAAAGTAGCTGGAGCATTGCATAACCCAAACGACATTCGTCGGTATGCGTAAGTTCCATACGGGCATGTGAAAATAGTCTTACTTTGGTCATCGGGGTGGATCGGGATTTGATGATACCCGGAATATCCATCAAGGAAGCAAAGGAAGAAATGGTTCGTGAGCCGTTCTAACATCTCGTCTATGAACGGTAGCGGAAAGTGATCCTTCTTAGTAGCCATGTTTAGTTTCCGGTAATCAATGCACATCCGCCACCCAGTGACGGTTCGTTGAGGGATGAGTTCATTTTTCTCATTCCTAACGACTGTCATGCCTCCCTTCTTTGGCACTACTTGGACCGGGCTAACCCACTCGCTATATGGCACGTGATAAATAATCCCAGCATGCAAGAGTTTGAGGATCTCGTTCTTAACAACCTCTCGCATAGCGTTGTTAAGTCTTCGTTGTGGCTCCCTTGAAGGTGTACAATCTTGCTTGATAGGGATGCGATGTGTGCAGAGAGCAGGGCTAATGCCCTTGAGGTCTTCAAGTGAGTAGCCTATGGCAGACCTATGTTTCTCTAAGATGGTGACAAGCTGTTGGGTTTCATCATTGGATAGTTTGTCACTAATGATCACAGGGGTGTTCCGATTGTTATGGAGAAAACATATTTCAGGCCAAGTGGGAGAGGTTTGAGCTCGATCGAAGGAGGTGGTGGTTCCTCATTTTTGTCGAGCTCAATGGGCTCTGCTAACTCTTCCTCTTCTTGAACAAAGTGTTCATCATCGAAAGTAGGCTGAGCCAATTCTTCTAGTATTGCCATCATAACTTCCTCCATGGTGTTTTGTTCAGGTTTGGGTTCCACAAATGTATTAATGGATCGGGCAAGAGGAATGTCAATAGTGGAATTCCCAACCTTGAAGTCTAAATGACCTCATAGGGGTTTTTCCTGTAGCAACCTCATGATTGGAATGCCAATTAAGAGAGGAATCTCTGAGATGTCGAAGATATGAAAATCTAAATTTATCTTAGAGTTCTTGATAGTGATAGGAACAACCCTTAAAACCCCCAGGCTTTCAAGAATGAATCCTGATGGACTTTGAAGAAGTCTTCTTGATGGCGTTAAGGAAGCATCGGGGAAAAGAATATCGGCTAATGCCTTTGAAATGAAGTTTATCCCGATGGATGAATTATAATGTATGTTTCTAGCAGACCTTTGAATTTGGCACAGAAGAATGGTCGAAGGAGAGGTGATTCGAGCTACCTCAGGAGATAACTCGGCTTCTCTTAGCCATTCATAACTCAAGACTTAAGATAGGCTTTTGATGTGTTATATGTGGGCCAATTCTTCATCTTGGTCAGGTGGTGTCTCGCTTGGACAGGAAAATTCGAGGTATTTCCATAATCTTCAAATATATCTTCCTCGAATTCAAAGTGAAACTCTAAAGGAGATGGTTCATTATCCTCTAGTTTGTTTAGTGTTCCCTTATTGGGAGGTTTTTCAACAACCAAATCACGAGATGAATCAATTGGAGTTTCTAATTCGGCTGCGTGTTCCTCCTCTTTTGGTTCGAGGCTTGGCTCGACTTCTTCTTCGGGGAATTCATCATAAACGCCAGTGTAGGGGGTGTTTTCAAAGATTTTATCAAGGATAGCTTTTCCTTCACTAACGGTCTTTTGAGAGAATGATCCTACAGAAGAGACATCGAGAAAAAGGGCAGCTTCTTTGTTAAGGCTATAATGGAAGTGTTGTAAAAGAACATGGTCAGGCATAGACAAATCTAGGCCAGAAGTGATCAAACTTGAAAATCGTGCCCAGGCTGCTCCTAAAGTTTCCTTCTCTTTTTGTTGAAAAGAAAGAATTTCTAAACGAAGAGTGATAATCCTAGAAATAGGGAAGAAAGCAAGACAAAATTTGTCTCGAGGTTCATCCCATTTTCATCTACACTTCTAACGGTATGAGCATACCACTTTTTCGCCCTCTTAGAAAGAGAGAATGGAAATAATTTCCATTTTAAGGTCTCATGTGTCATGCCTGAAATGTTCAAGCACGAACACAGCGTAACACCCCTGGTGTTACGGTTAATTAAAACCTGCCATGTCATCATCCTTACTTGCAAATCATCCCGCATCAAATCTGATCACTGTGCATCACTAAGACAATTTTTATTTTCACATGTGAATGTGCTTAGGTACCTTTGAGTGGCTTTATGATTTAAATATTTGTTTGTGTGTATGCCTTTAAATCCAAAAAGAGAATTTAAAAGGAATCATTTAAAAACCCTAATCGGACCCGAAATCCTAAATAAAAAAACTAAATAGAATCAAGTGTTGGGCCTTAAACAAAAGTTATAAATCTTTAAAAGTTGAGCAACTTCTATTTTGGATAATTTTGAAGTTATTAAAAATAATTTTAAATAAAACCTTAATCTAGGTTTTAAAGTTTAAACTTGAAATACAAATTCAAAAACTAGTAGGAATATGATGATGGTATTTTAATAAAAGTTTTAGCCCTTACAAAATGGAACAACTTTCATGTTTATAGATTTTAAAGTTTACCTGTAGAAATTTAAATTAAAACCCAATTAGTGTTTGTTTAATAAAATTTATAATGCCATTTCAAAAATATCAAGAATTAGGGCAAACTAATTTAGTGTAAGTTGTAAGGCTTTTCAATTTGAACAACTTTTATATTTGGGGATTTTGATGTTATGCAGTAAGATTTCAAATTAAACCCTAAATAGTGTTTTGAAATTTAAATTTGAAATGCTATTTCAAAAAATATGAAGAATCTGGTAAAACCCATTTAATGAAAGTTGTAGGACTTGACAATTGGAACAACTTTTATTTTTGCATATTTTCAAGATATTGAGAAAAAGTTTGAGAATTTAGTTGAATTTGAAATGAATTTCAAATCAAGCTTTTTACCCCTTTTTGAATTATTCAAAATCCACTCCGAATTTGAAGTTAGTGCAAATACCAAAGTTGTTCAGAATTGAATTTACCATAATTATTATTAAGGAAAATTTTCAAGTCACTATTAAAAATAAAAAGTAATTTTAGCTAAAAGGGTTTAGGGCCTATGATTGCTACAGTAGATATTGGGCCGGCTCTGCTCTGACCGTGGCAGGCCGCGCGTGCCGCGCCGCTCGCCGGCATCGCCTGGGGCCAGCCGGCCGCGTGTCACCGACGGGGCCAGGTCCGTGGGGGTCCTCTACGCGTCCCGAGCTTGCCGAGAGCCTCTCCTCTGCCCTATATAAGCCGAGCCGACCACCATCTCCTCCATTGCCGCCGACGAGCACGTCCGGTTCGTATTCAAATTCGTGTTCGTCGAGCCACCACTGTCCAATTCCTCATGCCATCGTGTCCACCTCATCCTTGCGCATCTTCCCGACCCATTGAAGCCAATAGTTAGTCGTCGGAGTCGCCGGAACGCCGTTTTCCTCTTCATCAGCTCCGGCGGGACGCGCCGTGGCTCTGCTCGCCGTGTCTTTGGAACGAAGCCGTGTCGTCGGGAGCCGCCGCCGAGGCTGCGGTCACCGTCGAGCTCTCTCCTTCAACCATCCTTCCGTCCAACCAGTGCGGGCATCACGTTTTGGTGAGCACCTTGAAGCTTTAGCAGTACTTGGTTAGGCTCGGGGAGTTTCGTCTCCACAGGAACGCCGGCGCCGCCGGCGCCGGGTCGCCATGGCCACCGGTTTCACTCCTGTGAAGCCCTAGGTCTCACCATAGCCACCTAGATGGGGTCTCGGGGGTTTTTGGTACTTGGGGTCAATTCGCCATCAACGGAGGGCCGCCGTCGGCAAGCCGCCGCGGCCGGTGCCGCCGGTGCGCGCGCCTGCCCTGCTCTGTTCAAGCAGGAGCAGTGAAGGAGAGAGGAGGGGGTATGCTAGGCCGAGCTAGGCCATTTGGTTGGCCCAGTAAATAGCCCGAGGAATGGTTTGCTCTTTCTTATTTTTCTGATTAAATGAATAGTAGTGCACTTTAACATTTTTATAGGAATATTTCTAGAGCACCAAAAATTATGAAAATAATTGTGTGGCTTCCCTGTGGTGTAAAGTATTTAATAAAAATATGAAATGTGTATTTTGGGCACTTTCTGTACATGGTAAAAATGTATATTTTAATTCATAAATGCCATTTCTATGATTTTTGTAGCCCAAAGTATTTATCCAAAAATCATGAAAATTAATATGACACTATGTTACGCTAAGACCTATCTGTATAAAAAGTTTGAGCTCAAATGAAAATAGTCTACTTAATTACTATTTAATACTCTATAAATCGGTTAATAAAATAAATAGAAATCTTAATCAATTTAGCGATTTGGGTGAATTGGGATTGTGTGTTATTCTTGGATCATTATCATGTGCAGTCCCTTGGGGTCTTGCTAAACTGGATAAGGCTTAGGTTAATCATGTTAATTAAGATATGTAAAGGAACTTCAAGAAGGTAGACTAATGTTTAATTAAAACATTAGTAATTTGTATTGTACACATGTGATAATACGATTTTTATGAATCCTTTAAGTGAGTACCAGCCATTATTATAGGAAACTAGTTCAGCTTTCAACAGCTGTTAAAATGGTCAATAAACCAAAGTAGCTAATACTCGATTGTAATTAGTGTCGTTGACTTGCAACTTATTTGCGAAGGAAAGTTGTACTCAACGTTCAAATTGAGTTTACATTCTATTGATCCATGATTTTGTGCATCTCCGGCATCATGGCATACATGTCATCATGTTAAGTGTTGCATTATTATTTCGTGTAGAGAACGCGCGATGATTATTACCTGAAGCTTGTACCGAGTAGGGTCTTCACTCGGTGGACATGGGTCCTTCTCGATGATTGACTTCAAGGTTTCGTCTACTTCAAATAACAGGCAAGCCCTGGTGCATTCAGCCCCTACCTTGTGATTTATAAATCTTTATAACTTGAGTTAATCTACTGCATTAGGTTTATAGGAGTTGATTGATAACACAATTGATGCATTACCAACCTTAACCACTGAAATATCCGGAAATCATTTTAAAAATAAAATGTCTGGAAAATGCTTAGCCCTGCTTAAATAATCATAAATGCTATTTTTGAGCTATTGTGATACATTATTTAAACATGGAAAAGGGAACTGGTATTATTCTCGTTCTGTGGCTGTGCACCTGATCAGTACACTGTCATCGACGGGAAGGGATTTTCCTGCTCGGTGATCGTGGCATTGGGTTAGAGTCCCAACAATTGCCACCGACGGAAATGGGATTTGAAAACCGAAGGGACATTTGTACTTGGGTTAGAGTCTCAATGCATTGTCGCCGAAGGAAAAGGCATTAGGGACCATTCGTTGTAGGCTTGTTGGATCGAGACTTTGCAACTAGCCACATACTACGGGAAGCCTCTGACTCCGGTGGCTCTACTGCTGGAACCGACAACCACGCACTGGGAGTAGAGAGATGGCGAGAGTAGCGTGTATCCTCATGGCCGTCGTGCCTGGAGACGAGAGGAGTACTGTGCTCTCGGGTGGCGCAGGACCGGTTCCGGGGTATGAAAAGCCGTGGTAGGCGGGGTTGGCATATGCAAGCTTAAGTGCTATATATGCAGTGTGGATAGGGATCTCCAGTTGGGTACTAATCGATTTGAATCGTCGTTGCTCCTCGGTTATGGAGACTTGATCCTCTGACCATTCAGCAAAGAGTGGTTCGAAACTAGAATGTTTTTTAGAATGAATAAATAATTGGTATTGAAGGATATATGTGAAAGAATTGAGAACCATTGATGTTGATTATCATAATATTGAGAGAAATACTGAAAGCAGAATTAGTAATGTTTTTCTGTAAAATACTTTGACTCTTGCTAAAGTCTTACCTTGACTCCCCTCAGCCTGCATTCCTGAGTCTCATCTTTCTCTTTAGTCGGGTAAGTCTTGCGGAGTACCCCAGTACTCAGGGTTTGTTAACCCCTGTTGCAGGTAAGCCGAGAGTACCGTTCCGCTTGAGACCGTGCCGGTTGACGGATCGCGCATGGATGAAGATGTGTATAACCCTTGGGCAGGGTGTGTAGTTATGATGCTACTTCACTACGAAACTCTGGTTTGGGATAATGTCAGTTAAATTTGTAAACCTATGTTTATGTAATTCTTCCGCACTCTTTACTCTGATTCATTTTATTGGTGTAAACTGTTGTAATACTGCAATGCTTACAATGAGATCCTTGGGGAGTTAGGGTTTCCTAGAGAACCCAGCAGACCACCTAGGTCAAGGGGAACTCGTGCAGACTGATCGTGGGTCCTTAGGGACGATGACGGTGCACGTGGGCCCTCTGATTAAGGTGGTTCTATCACACACAGTTGATCAAATTCCCGTAGGTGGATGTATGTATTTTCGCCATCTTCTCCAGAGAAAGTTTGCTCCCGAACCATGGCTATGAAAGCAGGGCGAAGCTCATAGCCATCTGTAAGTATAGGATGTAATGATGGTGGAGGCTCCAACAACTCGCCCTTTGGAGCAGAAAATTTATATAAAGGAGTTGAATCCATGGTGTAAGACAAAAATGGTGGTAAAAACAAAAAGGATGAACTTGGTTTTCAACTAGCACAGCTACCGTTCCCTGGCAACGGCGCCAGAAAGCTTGTTGACGTTTTCTAACGCAACCAGATTAATCCGCAAGCGCACGGATACCGCTGTAGCTTTCACCCAAGAGTATTCCAGGTTATCGATTTCCACGGTAAATATATATGTTTTTGTAGGGAGAGAGAAAGATTTCCTAAGCTCTCTAGATGATCTAAGAATCAAAGATACTATAAGTGTACTTATTTTGGGACATCAAAACACTAGCCTAAGACTGAGATGAGAAGGGGACTAGGAAGTTCCGACTACGGTCCTACAAACTCTAACCCGAACGTGGTGGAATACGTCGGCTGTCAGGGCTGTCACCACCTGGGGCTACCACAACTATACGTAGGGCTAGGTGTAATTCCAGGTAATCGCAAAACTAAACACCACGTCTAATTTATTAATTACTACTCTAGCATTGCAAAGACTAGAGCACTTGATGCAAGCGGGAAATTAATAAATAACATAAAAGTAAATACCGAAAGTAAATAAAGAAGTCAAGAATTAAGAATTGAAGAACCTGCAGATTGCTGAAAGATGAACCAGATACTGCAAAAGTACAATGTTGAGGAAGATTCGACAGACCCGGCTCCTCCACCACTCTCTCTCCTCTTCTCTCTCCCTCTTTACAACTAGAAGAACTAGAACTAGATCTAAAACTAGAAGTAGATGAACTAGAACTAGATCAACTAGAGGGACCCTACTAGCCCTAATTTATGTAGAGAATATGAAGCACCAGGATGTAGAATGCCTTCTAGAGGGGGCCTGGGGCGTCCTTATATAGGCCAAGTTGGAATAGGGGGCAAGGAACCATCACGTCATCGATCCGCGTCTCATGTTATATGCACAGTCGGATCAAACTGACCTTAGATCGACGTCGGGATACTTTGCTTACGTGCCAAGGAAGCGTGGGAGGAAGTTTCCAGAAGCCGGAGGCGAGGCGGCGCAGTGGAGGGCCGCCCGGCCCCACCCTAGGGCCGGCCGGCGTTGCCCTGGGCCCAAACGGGCTCCGCTTCGCCGACGTGTCTTCTTCGGTCTCCCACAGTCTAATGGTGCATGTTGGGTCGCAGATTTTGAGTCCGAACTCCGAATATAGCAAATGATAGGTCCTTTCGATCGTCTCGACGAGCCCGTCGCAATGGTGTAGTCCAATTCCTTATTTAAGATACTTTTATTGATGGAAAATTAAATATACCTGCAAACATTGGGAGAAAGTAAAAATCGTGGAACTCATTAATATTAAACCCTACAACTATCCTTTATATTTCATTTCATGATTTTTCATGCAATAGTTGGCTAGTATATTTAGGGTTTAACGACCGTCAACACCTCCACCGCAAGGTATGAAAGAAACCTTCAACCATACACATGCCAAGGTTAGAAATGTCATAGAGCGATCTTTTGGAGTATTAAAGATGATATTTAGGATTTTGTTGAAAATGGCAAGATTTCCAGTGGACAAGCAAACTAGAATTATTGTCGCTTGTATGGCTCTTCAAAATTTTATTCGAGAGAGCAGAATTGCGGATAGGGAATTTGATGCCTGTGATGCGGATGAAAAATTATAACCCAATTCCTAGTCCTCTTACGTCAGGTTGGCCAGAAGATGAACCTCTTGTTGAAGATGTCAACATGAACGCTTTTCGTGATGAGTTAGCTCATGCTTTATTTCATGGAGTGTATTTTTTTCATAATTGAGGACTTGTAAGTTTGAGTGAGACATCTCATTTGTATGGACAATTTTAATTTTATTGTGTTTTGGATGCTAGATTTATGAACATATTTTATTTGTGATAAAATTTATGAGCGGATGAGACCACACAAGTGCAGCCACACTAGATCCTGTTGAAAAGATGGGTTAGATAAGGCAAATGATTGGAAAGTAACTTTTCTGTCAATCTAACTCTGGGATCCAAACAACACTTGAGCTAGAGTTAGTTGAGGGCTAGTTTGTAGCTAGAAGCTAACTCTAGCTTCTAGCCCGGCTAGAGGATCCAAACAGGGCCTATGTGTCATTTTGTATGGTATAAACCTTGTACTAAGTTTGCATGAATCCTCTAGTATGAGGATGAAGCCGGATGTTATTTCCTTTATTAAAAAAACAGTAGGAGTTACAATTATAGGAGGGGTGTGTGTGTGTCAGAGAGGAGGAGGAGGAGGAGGAGGAGGAGGATGGGGGAGAGAAAGGGTGTGTTTGGTAGGGATTCATATTCTTATAGAAAGTAGAAATATTTCAGATTTAGATTCAGTTAACCTTACGTTTTCAAGAGATGAATCTGAATAACTTTTATGAAACTGTTTGGTTGGAGGTTGGATTCTGATTCTAAAAATATATTTAAAAACATATATAAAAATAAGCTTTATAAAAATCTAGAACGTTTTATGGATTAAGAATGCTCTAGATACACATATTTTAATTTGTTGCACTTAAGAAGGATAAGTAGAAATTTTTTTTTGTTGCTGGTGTACAGGGGAAAGTAGAAATAGAATATGGCGAAACCAGATTGGAGGGGATTCTCTTGTCTAGGCAAATAAACGCGAAACGGTAGTAACGTTTAATGGATGAGTCGGTTCACAGCTAAAGCGTTTGACATCATTTCTCCTGTTTCGAATCTGAACGGATCTAGTAAGCCAAATGGGGCCAAAAGTAAGCGGAGAGACTAGAAACACTGTGTTTGCTTGAGCTTATTAGCCAGAACTAGCCCTTGAGCTTATTAGCTAGAATTAACCTTACTTTTCATTTATAGAACGGTATTTTTCTCTTAAATAAATCACCTATACAAATCAGCTCAGCATGTCCTTCTGGCATGGTCCCGTGGAACGGTGATGCATGCGGTTGCTGCATGTTCCTTTGTGGGAGGTTTTCCCTTTCCTCCCATGATGTATAGGACAATTTGTGTCTTTGGTGGTGTTGCTTACAACCATGCTGATGGGAAGAGGGTGTTGTGACCCGTGCTTGGGTAGGTGCAACAGTTGTCAGTGCCATCCTTTCAGGAATGCCGACTACCGGATATGCTGGCTACCAATTCCATACCAAAGAGATCCGAAGGATCACGACTCGTCCGCCCAAGGAAGGAAATCACTGATCGCCGCCAGGACTCCGATTAGGGCACGACTATATAACTTGTAGGGAAAGTAGGCTTTCGATATAAATAGCTAGCATATACCCCTGTTGTAACCATTGACGCTTTCATAGGCATGGCCATATTGTAATCTGTCATCTCGCCATCTCGATGAGATTGCAATATAAACAAAGTAGACAGCTAGACGTAGGGCGGTGTTACTCGCTTCCTGAGGACCCTGAACCAAGATAAATCTTGTGTCTCTACTATGTTTGCTCTTCGTACCATGTGGGATCCACCAAGGATCGAATATCTGCTAGTAGAAAACACCGACAGAGGTGCACCAGGTTGGGGGATTCTGCGTTGAAGAGTGATCATGCCAATCTTCAAAGCTTGTGACCTAGATCTTATCTTTTTCGAAACGACCATCTGGCCAAGCTCCGTCAGATCTAAAGTGACATGAGAAGTCCTCCTGTTTCCACGACCTAGGTCGACGTCTGTCTACGTGCCACCGACTATACACTTTGGCAGTCTGGTTTTCGTGCACCAAGAAACGGTCGATCTACCTCATGTAGCACAAAGCCCCAATCTCACCTCCTATGAAAACCTTTCGCTAAGGCCATCCTCGATCACAACCGCTCGAGATGCCGACATGAACTGGTCCAAGGGCAAGATCCACTTAGCACAAGATTATTCAATCTATGCATCCACTTAGCGCAAAGAGGAGCACGACTGGCAGCAGTTTTGCGAACCTATTAGGAAGGGTCGGGGCAAATGGTAAACTTGGCAAAGTCAACTATATTTTTAGTGCAAATTGTAATCAAGGCATGAAGGATGACATGATGCAAGCTGTGGGTATTGGCACTGAAGCTTTTGGGGAAAAGTATCTAGGACTCCCGACAACGGTTGGGCAATCCAGTACTGAAGCATCTGAACCAAAGATTATAGGCTTAGTAGGAGGATGGAACAAGAAGATGCTAAGCGGGGCTGCAAAAGAGGTGTTGGTCAAATCAGTTGTGCAGGCCATCGCCACTTACCCGATGAACTGCTTTCTTCTGTCATCGACTACACGAAAGAAAAACACTTTGACCATTTCAAACTATTGGTGGGGTGGGGCTGCAGAGAGTCGAGCCATCCACTGGAAAAAAAATGGTCAGAGCTCACAACGCCAAAGTGTAGTGGTGGTATGGGATTCAGAGACATCAAGCAATTCAATATAGCGATGTTGGGGAAACAAGGATGGCGCCTGATGACTTCCTTAGATAACTTGTGTGCTAGAGTCCTGAAAGGAAAGTACTTTCCAAATGAAGATTTTTTCTGCAAAAAAAAAAAAGAAATTTGTCGCACACATGGAGAGCTATCCTAGCAGGCCGTAAAGCTCTAGATAGCGGCCTTATTAGAAGAATTGGGGATGGTGAATTTACAAACATCTAGAACAATGGCTGGATACCGGATGTTATGGGAGGCAGACCAATTTGTCAGCAAGCCTAGGGCCTGGGCGACTCGAGTCAGTGAACTCCTTTCAGAGAATGGTAATAGTTGGAATGACCAAGCTCTACATGAGAATCTTCTACCTGCTGATATGCAGGCGTTAGAAGGATTCCGTTGGGGTGACATCAGGGAGACTTCTGGGCCTGGTCTGGAGAGTGGAATGGAATTTATTAACAGGATTCTGCTGAATCGGGACTCTCATAGTAGGGAACACAGGGAAGGATGGGCTTCGTCCTCGGCTGCAGCCAATGATCCCTACTGGACAAAAGTTTGGAAGTGTAAAGTACCACCAATGGTCAGAGTATTCTGGTGGCGTCTGTCGTGCTAACCTATGGCGTAGGCATCTAGAACCAGTTGCTACATGTACTTTTTGTGGAATGGAAGACGATGTTCTAACCCAGTGCACCTTCGCAGCTGAATTCTAGAACAAGTTCCAATCCATGACGGGAATTAAGCTCCCAAATCTCTGCCCAAGAACTTGGACACGCGACTTACTGGACAGTTCCATTTACCCAGAAGGGGACAGAGGCCTCATCATGTGTGCTATGTGGTCTCTGTGGTGCAGCAGGAACGACCGCAGACACAACAAAAACCCCATTGATCCTAGCACAACAATGGAGTGGGCAATAGAGGTTTGCTGTCAACTAAAGGGTGGTAAAAGCAGTGAGGGCCGAGCAATGGCGGCACATGAGTACTGGAAAGCACCTGAGGAGGGATCAGTGACGAAGTCAGGAAAAATTTTAGCAGGGCTGAATAAAAGTACTACAATTATTTGTGTAGGGCTCCATTAAAACAGGTTTAAAAAATCATGCAAGGACTCTAGGGGGGCTTCATGTATTCTTGATCGGTAGGGGGGGCTCAAGCCCCGGCCGCCTAAGCGCTGGCTCCGTGGCTCGGAGGGATGCCTCAAGATCAATGTGGATGGGGCCTTCATTCAGGAGCTGAACACAGGTGCTTCTAAAGTGTGTATAAGGAACAGTAATGGTATCTTTGTGACTGCTTCAGGCCCGTTTTTAAGCTCACTAGGCTCAGCTCTACTATCAGAGGCACAAGCAGTCAGAGATGGAGTGAGGCTCATTCCACAAAGCTGCAGGAACATATTGTGGTAGAATCTGATTCTCAAGTTTTGGTCTCGCTGTGGAATAACAGAAAAAGGGATCGTTCAGAGCTCCATGCAATTTTGAGGGAGGTTGAGGAACTGGCTTCAAATTTTTTGTCTTTCCAGCTTCTTTATGCTAGAAAATCGGCGACTTGTTCAGCGCACCTGTGTGCTCAATTTGCTTTATCCTCCACTGGTAGTTTTGTTTGGTCTAGTCCTCCTAGCTTCTTGCAGCCTTGTCTGCAATTTTTGATTGTAATAATGCTCTCTAATGAATGTAGCGAGTGTTTTTCCCAAAAAAAAAGGAGTACAATTTTTTTTAAAAGAAGGAGCCTTTAACCATTTTCACAAATGTTTCTTGATTTTATCTACAAGTATGTTACTTTTCCTGCTCCCATGTAATGTAATCTTATTTTATCAACTATAAAAGGAATACAGGATTTTTGTAAAGGAACTTTTAACCATTTTCACATATGTCCGTAGATTTTTACTGCATGTCACTTTCGCTGCTCCCATGTAATCGTATTTTTTTTATCTATATTATTATTGATTATTCTTTTTTTGCTTGTGTACAGAACATGTCAAATGTTGAACTTTTACAGTAATATGGGAATGAGACATATTTATCCATGTTATAATACCTAAATACGAGCAGGTTGTTTACTTATGGCAAAATGGCAGCGGCTAGCAAGAAGGGGCGTGCCTATATCGGGCTATTCCAGCAATTATGAAGAGAAAAAAAACAAGGGTTCAACTTTCATAAACAAAAATAAAAAATATACTGGATCTCAACATTTCTTTTTAAGATCTGTTAGCATTTCGATGCTCTCATACAGTACGATTTTAACATGAAAACATAAACCATAAAAAGTGCCTAAGGTGACAACGTGGTATGCTAGTCCTTAGGTGCATATAACACCTCACTGCACTTCTGATATCGGTAAAATTTCATGCACACTCCTGGCCGAGAAAAACTCTAAATATTTGGTACACCTCCACGGCCTTGACATCAGAGATCGAGGGATGGAAATCTACTGTCATCTCTTTAAGCTTTGTCCCCCAATAGAAAAGACGTTTCACAAAAGCAACTTCACGTTCAGTTCCTCTCCATCCACTGATTTCTACTTCTTCAAGATGATTCAACAAGAGTTCCTCAGTTTCCCATTCTGCTGGTTGAGCGCATATGCATTCTGATGAGCATACAGTTTGGGCCTAACACAAGTATCGACTAAATAAAATTAATTTTTGATTGAATGATAAAAAAGAGAGTAAATAGTCAGAATTCTAAACACTTTTGAGCCTAGTTAGTAGTTGCAGCAATATAATTTTCTACTAAGAGAAAAGATAGCACACAAGAGCATAATTTCTGTTTACAAAATCACAGAAAATTTCATGTAACAGCAATATGCTAATAATCGCCCAGAATTATGGAGATTTTGAATCAATCATAGCGCATAGGTTCTGAATGGACCTACATAACTTTTTTTCTTTTTCCTTTTTTTAAAAAATATAAATACTTAGGGTAATTATTCCTTCAACTTTCTGTTCACTGCCACATTATTTTCTAACGCTTATATCTATTACCAATGTTGATTTTCTTTACTGCCATTCAAGGACTCACCACAGGTTCACAGCCATATATATTTCAAACAGGCTAACAATAACTAGAAAGGGAGCAAAGGTTTACAGACCAATAGCATACCAACAGTTATATCTACAGAGCAAAGAGATATCATTAGGACACCAAATAAACTATACATCTGTCAAAAAAAATTTAAAGAAAACGAGGGAATCCGGGTTTTCTCTGATTACTTCCATTCAACTTAAATACTTTAGGGACCATGTGCCAAAGGTGCTAGATCAGTTGGTCTAGACACTCCGGCGGCACCTCCCAGGTCCTGAGTTCGAATCCCAGTGGGAGCGAATTTCAGGCTGGGTTAAAAAAATCTCCTCACCCGTCCTCATGCCAAAGCACTGGAGGGGCCCGTCCCAATTCTCTCTTGGGTGACGGAAAGGCCACCGTGTATGGATGGGGGCGGGGGTTCGGGGGTTTTCTCGCCGGGTGAGAAGGCACTTTCTTCTTAATTGAAAGCTGCGGCGGCAGTCTTAACTGCCCCGGTCGAGTTTTTTTACTTTAGGGACCATGTCTAAGTAAATACAAACACATGCTTTTCCATAAAAATAGCATGCATCGATCTACCTTGAAAAATAATTTCATAATGCTTTAGCTTAATTAGGATTTTGATATACTCTCTCTGGGTTGGTAAAAAATGTCATTTTAGACAAGGTTTGGGTCAAACATTAGGAATATAGATCATGAATAACTTGTAAGCCGTTGAGTTTGGATATATGAAAATTATATGAATAGATTTGTATTGAAATATACTTTTATAAAAGTACGCATATATCAATTTTTAATAAATATTTTTACAGAAATATGAAGTCAAGTTATGCTTTGGAGATCATGCCGTTGTCCAAACGACATTTTTTTACCAACATAGAGGGGGTATACTTTAACAGAAATTTATTAATTGTCAAAATGCCTTTTAGGCACCAAAATGGTACCCTTTTTTGGTGTCTGGAGAGAGTATTAGGTAAACAAAGAATAGGTTACCTCTGAGCCAGTAGCAGATAAATGCAGCATGAGCCTTCTTATACCAGTACACAATTTGAGAACATGGAATACACTGGCCTCAAAGGCATGTCCATTTGCAATTACCATCAGTCGCAAAAATGTAATGTCCGGGAGCACTGCCATCACTTCCATCATGTATTGAAAGTTCTCTATATGCTGTATTTCCATAGGAAGTAAAATAAAAGGGGGTCATATGTGACAGTAAGAAGTGTAACGAAACCTAAAGCTGTTTCAGTGATTGTTGCTTGCTGACCATTGTTGTGGGCACACACGAAATGGTCGCTATAATAAGCTAACAAATTCATTATGGATTTCTTAATCAAAGCCCAGCCAAAGCGAGATGTTTAAAAGACTGTACTACTTGTTCTCTAGAAAATACTTTGGCTCTCATGTTTCTTGAATATATATTGGAAAATAGTAATTAATGAGCATGCTCAGCAATGTTGGAGTGAGAAGACCTAAGCAAACCAAAACATAAGATGACTTCTTCCTATGGTGGTTTGCCGATATCACCATCTAGACAATATGACAAAAAGTGAAAATAGTGGAAATGAAACATTCTTTTAAGTAAGCCATTTGGTTCACTGCACAAGTAAATTTATTTCATCGTAAACAAAGACTCATAAGTAATACTATGCCTGAAGTACTTTGCTTTTATATGTCTACTCAAGCCTTAGTAGTTAAGTTTTTATTTACAAAGAATGTAACATAGGAACCACTGATGGATACACTAGCATGGTATGTATGGTACTACAATAGCATAATCGAGATAATAGAAGTGAGAACTCACCTGTGGATACATCAGCGATATAAAAAGAGTTTTGATGCCCTCAAAGCGCTGCATGAGACCTAAACAAGAGTGATTGTGTGGGAAGATCTCGGTTCCATAAACAAGATTAGTCAGTGCCCAGCGACCAGAGGTGTTCCATCTTGCCAAGGCGGACAGAGCTCGGATCATATTCATCACTCCAATCAAGATTCACCAGCTGAGGGGCCGAGATGTTGGCGACAGGTCGACTCTTGCGAAAACAGAATGCTACAGTTAAGTCCTTGAGCGCTGGCGCCACGACGGTGAGCTGAGACAAGGAGTGCAGGTCCCTGAGCTCCATCAGCAGCAGAGAATCCGAATGTATGGTGAGATCGCACAGCCCACGGGAGTTCTTAACGGTGAGCCTATGCAAGCACGGGCACCGCGGTGAGGACACAGCATCGCCTAGCTCTCCTGGGCCGTGGAACCAGACGCGACTCAGGTAGAGCCTGGTGAGCCGAGTGAAAACACCGGTGGCAGGCACGGCGAGGCCCTGAAAATCCAAGAAGAAAGAGATCGAGGTGGCCTTCTCAAAGCAGGGGACCTCAAAAGCGCCTCTTTGCGCGGCCGCCTCCTCCTCCACATCTTTCACCGGACCATAGGTTCGAAGGACTAGGTCGCCGGAGACGCAGCGCCCGGCGGCGGGCAGCCAGACCGCCAGAGACTCAGGGGTGTCGCCGTCGGCCCCGACGAAGAGGGCACGGACGAGCACCTCATGGGCGTCGAGGGCGTCGCGCAACTGGTGGGGCTCAGGGGGGGGGGGGGGGGGGGGGGGGAAGTGAAGCAGAGCACCGGCAGGAGAGCCCAGATGCGGCGCCAGCGGCGGGACGCTGGTCCGGGCGGCGGCGCAGGTGTTGAGCTTGAGGAGGATGAGGACGAGGACATCGTTGGGGAGCGCACTGAGCCGGTCCTCACCGCCGCGGCCGCCGGCATCGTCGGAGGAGAGCCTCACGCTCTTGGCGGCGCTCTCGCCGCCGCCACCCAGCTCCATCAGGACTCAGGACGCCAATATTTCGGGGTGAAAATTGGAGATTGGACTGCAGGGCTGTATTCGTACAATAAAGCAACGGGCTTATTTTCGTTTTTTTAAAAAAAATATCATATATAGTCAGCTTTGTATGTCATTTTTTATTGTGCATTTACTTGCTTTATTTACTCTATCTGAAACATGAATATATCATCAGCAAAAAAAAAAAAAAATTGTAACTTGGTGAAAAGCTTATAAAATATTTGTTTTATGATATCCGGACTCAAATTTAAATGATCTGATTTGTATTTGTACGAAAAAAACCTTTTTATCTCCGTCAAGTATTACAAAAGTTAGCTTTTCTTTCCTCAACTCTAAAACAGGAAATAGCTCATCCATCATGTCCCAAAACCGAACTATTGAACCACCAAGGCTGTTTTCCTCGGTTATTTTTCTTTTTTCTTTTAATTATATGTTTATTTTGACTGGATCCATGAAATATTGTAGTAAATAAAAAATCATAAAATATAAAATCCAGTTGTGTCGGACTCCACATGAATATATAGATATACATAATGAATATATAGTTTGGTATGCTTTAGTATTAAATTTTTGTTTGTGACTCTCTATACTCTTCTGTAATTAATTCATAGTTGTAGAGGGTAGAATAGGTGAACTCCACCTAAACGCGCAAGGATCATAGACAGCGGGAGGCAGACGAGACATGGTGAGATGTGGAGTGATCCGTGTTCTAAATACTACCATGAGACTGCTTATTCATTTTCATCCAATGTCACAGGTGGCCCACCGGCATGTGAATGTAGACAAGATGTCTAATTTTGCATCTTTACAGTTATGAGAAATATTTATCCATGTTCTAAATACTACCATGTGATTGTTTACGGAGGTAAAATTGCAGCGGCTAGCAAGCAGGCTCATAGAATGGCTGAACTTTAGCGTGCCTATACTGGGATCTTATACACTTCCAGCTTGTGAATAAAAACTACAAAAGCTTAACATATTTTTAAGCTCAGCTGTTATTTTGATGGTCTCATATAGTACGGTTCATAACAAGGAAACATGCATAAATAAACAAAAAAGGGCCTAAAGTGAACCTGGTGCACTAGTCCTCAGGTGCATATATCACCCTACTACAGTCACGATATATGTAAAATTTCATGAATACTCCCGGCCTAGAGAAAATTTGAAACATTTTGTACAAATCCTTGGCCTCGATTTCAGAAGTTGAGTGATGGAAAGTTACTGTCATCTCTTTAAGCTTTGTCACCCAATTGAAAACTCGTCTGGCAAAAGCAAATTCATGTTCAAATCCTCTCAATCCATCGATTTCAACTTCTTCAAGGTGATTCAACAGGAGTTCCTGGGTTTCCCAGTCTACTGGCTGATCACATATGCAATCCCATGAGCATACAGTTTGGGCCTGACAAAGAAGTATAAACTAAATAGTATTAATTGTCGATTGAATGGCAAAAAGGAGAGAATAAGCAAATTGCCAGATTCTTGCATACTTTTGAGGTGTGTCAACGCGCTGACATCAACTACTACAGTCACGATATATGTAAAATTTCATGCATACTCCCGGCCTAGAGAAAATTTGAAACATTTTGTACAGATCCTTGGCCTCGATTTCAGAAGTTGAGTGATGGAAAGTTATTGTCATCTCTTTAAGCTTTCACCCAATTGAAAACTCGTTTGACAAAAGCAAATTCATGTTCAAATCCTCTCAATCCTTCGATTTCAACTTCTTCAAGGTGATTCAACAGGAGTTCCTGGGTTTCCCAGTCTACTGGCTGATCACATATGCAATCCCATGAGCATAGCATACAGTTTGGGGCCGACACAAGGAAGTATAAACTAAATAATATTAATTGTCGATTGAATGGCAAAAAGGAGAGAATAAGCAAATTGCCAGATTCCTGCATACTTTTGAGGTGTGTCAATGCGCTGACATCAACAACTACAAAAATAATTCAGACTAAAAACTAATTGTGCAGCAATATAATTTTCTATTTGGTGAGAAAATAACAAACAAGAGCATACTTTCTGCTTTAAAATCAAACAAAACTACAGGTAATACTAACACGCTATTAATCACATAAATTTAAGGAGATTTTGAATCAAGCTTAGTGCATGAGTTCTGAATGAAATTGCATAACCTTTATTCATTTTCTTTTAAAAAATGAACATACCTAGACCAATGACTCCTCCAACTTCCTGTCCACAGTAATGCTATTTCCAAACTCTTATCTATATATTACAAAGGTCGATCTGCGGCCTAGAGCATCCAACTACTCATCACTGCCATATATTTCAAACAAGCTAACAATAACTTGGATCAGGTTAATTGTTGCAGACGGTTTCACAAAGGCATTTACAGTTCTACAGATGGAAGACTTCAAAAGCAATCTTAATCTAGGAAGATTACATTGAGGGGGGAGTGTAATTTATACACGTATTACGCCATATGTATCTCACGTACGTAGCACCTGAGGAGTTCCGGCCATAGATATCGTAAGTTAGCAAAGGTCTGTTATTAGGATGGTAATAACAAATCAGGTGGACGAAGGTGGCCCACTGACCCCGCCGGCCCATCGATTTGAGCCTGCCGACGAGGCGAAACGAGTTCAGGGCTTCCCTCGCCTTCCCCTGGATTCGACGTGGTTGGCGGGAGCGCCGCAGCTGCACCTGCACGCCGCGCAGCACACGCGGAGCGAGAGCAGGAGCAGGCTATCACATTGATTCACCAATTCCAAAGCTCTTCAACTATATGACATGTTATCGCTGCTGGATACAAATCACTTGGATCACACGGGACACTAACAAGAAGAATTGCAAATCCTTAGTTCTCAAACAAGAACACAGCGTCAGCTTGAATGGCAAATCCTTAGTTCTAAAACAAGAATAAAAAACACAATTTTTTATTTTATCACACAAATAGCCACGAACACGATTGGGTCCATTCAGATACCATACTTCACGATGCATGTCCCTTTGATCATTCAGAGATGCCAGTTACGTACCCTGGTTTTTTATGCTGTCTGCAGGAATTCCTGTGTTTCCTTGACAAGAGAAGCGAGAGACCTCACAGGCTTGATGACCTCACGATCATTCCAAGCAAAGAGCATGCAGTCATCAACCTCTGACATGGTTTCCAGCGCCTCGGCAAGCGCTTCCTTGAAATTGTGACCATTGAAATTCTGGATGCAGCTGGGCTTCAGTGTAATCATGGCTATAACCACCTGGCAGATGAGCTTCACGATTCTCAAACACTCAGCGGTGCCGTTCTTGTTTATCGCTTGTAGTATTTCCTTGAGCTTCTTTGCCAGTGCTTCATCATCTTCAGGTGTGGCACGATTAGCAAAATCTTCTTTACTGATCACATTTTCATTGTATTTGTATGTCACCACGGCCAGGGATAACATGGCCGACATAAATTTTCTTTCTTCAGATTGCTTTTCATTTTCCAGAGAGAGGGGCTGTGCACTGTCAGTGTCAGCTTCTCCTAGGGGTTGGCTTCCTACAATAGTAATCTCTAATGCACGACTATTGCTTCCACCAGGCCCAGTGGAAGTATCTGCAGTTGTTCCTATTTTACTAGATGATATTTCATTGAGCACCTGCAACAAACATAATTCAACAATCAACACAAAGGATCAGCGATGCTATGATCTTGTCGTAGTCAAACATATATGTATGATACAGATTCATGCAACTCATCTCTAGTCGAAGAGAAGGATGTCGTTTTATCTGGACGTAAATTATTGAGAGGACCTAATCAATTATTTGAATAAAAAATTAAGATGACCACCAAGCAGTTTTGTATGTGTGTGTAAAGCAAGTACCAATTGTGTAGAAAAACATAATGTTACAATTACAAAATCTATACCTACTAATAAAACGAAAAGTTTTCCGGCTCTTTTTTTGTCCAGCCTTGGACTCAGTCCCTTCGGACCGGACACTGGATCGGACGGACATTCTATCGGTGCCCTCTCCCTTCCCGTATGTAATTTGTTTGACCCAGGTGGAATCGTGCACGGCACTGCACCTATGGGGCCTGGAGTACCTATGGGGCCGGGAGTCTGGTGCACGAGGTAAACTAATGGGCTATGTTTTAATCTAAATAAAACGTGTATTTAGTCTGGGTTAGTTGTATGTGTCTGGTTGACAATAGTACCATACGGTAAAGTAGGAGAGAACAATCAGGTGAAATGCAAATAAAACAAGAGATATTTCTGCTAATAAAACTTATATCTTTCTTTGTCTTTTTGGCAAAGAGATATTGATACGTAAGGCAAACACGTATAATAATTATTTTTTTCTAGATCAGTTAGGAAACCAATTGAGTTAATAAAAATTTATTTTGACACTCTCTACCTACAACAATCACATACTTCCCGTTGTAACGCACGGGCACTTTTACTAGTACTTTACTAAAAGGTCATCTTAATAATTTGGATAACAAAAGGGATATATAATAATGTTGACCCAGAATCTAAGGACAATATTTTTACACTGTAAAAAGTAATATGTATGGCTTCACTAACATCTTGAGAAACTGGAAATAAGATATAAAGCTATATAAGCAAAGGCAGAGGTTGCGAATTACCGTGGTTAATACGTTGATGGCCATTTGCTTGGAAAGTGTACATCTTGCGGTGCCAAGGGGAAGCAATCTGGCCAGTGCTTTCGCTGCTCTTCGCCTCATCAGTCTTGTTGTAGCTTCCTCTGTGATGTCTGCTTGATCCACTTGCGCTGTAGCATTGTTGGGCTCTTGCGCCGTAGTATTGTTGGCCTCTTTCTGGGGGAAGATACATAGCAGAGCCTTGAAAAGCTTGTCAAAATCCAGTTCTTTGAAAGATTCATCAAAGGCTAACTCTGTCAGGATCTCCAGGGCTGGTTCATGCAGTTTCTGGGCACCTTCGCTGTCACTGTCAGTCCTCAAAATACCCATCAGATTGCTGACAGCTTCTGTGTTACTCGCCAGCTCCTGGCGCAGCCTTGTGGCGCCATCTCCAGGACTGGTAAGTAGTCTGCTCAGCACTGTGAGTGACTTGCTTAGCATTTCAACCATTGTGTTGTCCCTCAGCTTGTTGAGGAAGTCGCCATGGCTTGAGCTTCTCATGAGTGGCGCAGTAATCTTAGACAGCAGCCTTTGGTCCTTGCTTATCTCTGTACAGTTTCCTTCGTCTTGTGCGAGCCTCTCAAGAATCAGGAGGCCCTGAGAAATCAGCTCTTTGGCTCCTCTAGATTTATAGGAGCGGCGGTACTTGGATTCAGAAAATTTCCTTACCCCACGGAGTATTTGCAGGTACCTAATGGCGAGCTCATAGGCTTTCTTAATCCGTTCGTGTAGAGTTGTTCTTTTCCTCTTGGTGGCTAACCCGGAAGATGATGATCTGACGACGACTACTTGTCGTTCCTCGTCAGTTTGGTCTCTGATGGTGGCCACTACCATGTCCATGTGGGCATGATCATCTTGATGCTCGGATGTTTCAGGTGACCCATGCTGATCATTTTCATCAGAAAGGAGTGTCGCCTGTTCATCACGATTTCCCGATGGACAGCTACTAGTGCTTTCAAGTAGGGAACAAATGCACTGCAGTGTACCAGGGAAGCGTGTTATTTGGAGGTCAGTGGCAAGGTGTGCTACAATCCTTGTGGCGCGCTCTCTGTTCTCGACATCAGCTACGCCTCTCCGACCAATCATGCCGATCAGGTTCTGAATAGAGAGCCTGGTAGATAGTAGCTCCTGCCTTACAGATTTATCCTCATCAAAGAGCATGTCCAATACCCTTGCTCCCCAACGATGGTCATCATCCGCAGACGCAGACTGGAGCAAATAAAGACCGTATGTGATCAAGTTCCAATTGCGAGGCAGCTCCCCGTCCTTCCTAAACTTCCTTGTTGTTTCTAACTTGTACATGCGAACCAGTTTTGCAATCCATTTTTCATCTCCGCATTTTTTGCTAGCACAACTTCATAAGAAACCCATTCGAGCGGCACAAATAGATAAAGCCAGTACAAGGCGAGAAAACTCTGGAACAGAACAAGAGCATAAAAGATATCCCGTGCGGTGTTCAGTTTTGGTGAGTCAACAACTCCACCTACATCGCCATCTTCTTGTCGTCCAAAATGCCACAATGAGATACAGATGCTCACCAGCGGCGTAACAAAGGACAACGCTGGAAGACACATGATCAGAATAAGCTTGGGTAATAGCACCACACCCAGAACGACTCGTTGAAACGTGGCCGCGGTGATCCATTTCTGACGCCCGATGGAAACAAAGGTTTTTACCTCTTCCAAATCAATGCTTATTTCATACCCGTTGTCAAACATAATATCCGCCACCCTGTGGAATACAACTACTACGTTATTGAGGTCAGTGAGGGATAAGGCTGACGATAGATGCATGACAAGTACTAATACAATTGAGGATATATATACCAACCATATTATACTATAAAAAAGGGCCCTATATATAAACAAGTGAAATTGAAAATATATTACTAAAATTCTATATATACACCACGCAACCATATATGTATTTTGCACAGAAAATTGTGTGGAATATGACATGCGACATTGGGGCCGGTTTGCTCAATGGGCCCGGAAAGATATATATATTTTTTTCCAGAAACCCCGGAAAAGATAAGGGATTAACTTTAAGTATATGAACCCCATCAATTTTCATTTCGTGTATATACAACAGTAGTAGAACAAAGAAAACAAAATAGGATTGATAGGATGAGAAAAAACGCCAAGGAAATTAAGAGCAGCAAGGTGCTCCGGTTCCGGAGATGCATGAGCATGACAAAACAACACTTTGGTACATACCTCAACGCCATTACCAAGCTGACCAGAGTGATAAACCAAAATTCTAGTGTCCCCAGAATGGTGACGAAGCCGCCGAGGAGGACGACGCTGGACCACAGCAACGCGAGCGCTCCAACACCGGTTGTGAAGTTGGTCGTGGCCTTCAGAAGCCTCACGTAGCGATTGATCATCTCTTCCGGCCTTGCCATGCTCACCAGCGATAGGAGGAGACAGGAGAGGACAGTGCGGACTCCGGCGGGCGAAATGTACAGGGGGCACTCCTTCCGGCACACCGTCTGCTCAGTAATAACAGTGACAAGAAGGAAAAGGAAACCACTCCCCGCTCTCAGCGATCCCACGGCCACGAGGTGGACGAGAACCTAGAAGTCCTTGACTAACTGAGTCAATCCATGAGAACTCCCCCCTCACAAGTAGCCTCTGCCATCCCATCACGTACAGCCGGAGGAAATAGAGTTGCTAAAAAAAAAGCCGGAGGAAGCAGAGACGGGCTTTCCGTTCATGACAAGCTGGCACCGACCACGAGACCCGTTAGGCGTTACTACCTCCGTCAGGAATAGAATGTGCGTTGTATGCCAGTTAAAGTGGTTCACTTTTGATCAAAGTTTTAGTAAAGTATTCACATATACTCTATCCGTAATAGATGACGTTTTGGAAAAAAGTCTTGGTCAAACATTGGGAATATAAATCATGAGTAACTTTTAAATTGTTGAGTTTGAAAATATGAAAAACTATATAAATAGATTTGTCTTTAAATATATTTTCATAAAAGTAGACATATACAATTTTTCAATAAATATTTTTATAAAAATATGAAGTCAAAGTTATACGTTGAAGACCGTGTCGTTATCCTAAATTAAACATCATCTAATTCCGATACGGAGGGATTATGGCTTCAAATCAATTTATTATAAAAATATATTCCGTACTTAATTCGATGGTATTTATTTGATATCATAAACGTTGATATTTTTCTATCTATGATCGATCAAACTTAAGATGGCAAAACATAATACTATGCTAGAATATTTCTGAGATGGAGGGAGTAAGTACGACCCTATGATAATGTCACACTATATTGTTATAAAAAATGTCACACTACGGATGGACAGGTTACATAGACAATGGCTGTCTGTATGTTGCTTGTTGATAAAAAAGATCAAACATATATAAGTTGATGATCAAGGTTACAATAATTTTTTGGAACTGTGAATACAAATGATATTAATATATATAATATAATTGGACAAAATAAAAACATAATACGTCTGCAAACGGAAGCCTTCAAAAAGATTCACACATGTTCGTACTAGAACTGCATGGTGACATGTTCACACAATCACACTACTCTCAAAGCTAATTCACTCAAGTCTGGAAACTGCAAGCCTCTACAGATCAACATCACCAACATTCAGCTCACAGCTTCTCTGGTACATGATCATAGCAGCTTGTTCTCGACTCCCTACACCAAGATATATAGCTTTTTTCATGCCTCTTGGTGACTGTCCGAAAGTAGGAGCAGCTCCTAAATAAAAAAAAAGGCCTCAAAATCTCTAATTTAGGGGTTATTTTTACTGGAGAAGCAAGAGTGAAATGGAATCGCCTAGCCGGATATATATGCTCAACCTTTAAACATAAGCCCTAATTCCATAATATATATTAATTCAGACGAAATGAGGTCCTCTAGTCACACAGTGTTAAAATATGATGGAATAAATTAAGGCCATTTGAAGCAGGCTCTTTGTTTATATAATACGTTGGAGGGTGGATGCATAGTTGGTCATCACGCGTTTTTCAAAAGGCACTTTATGAAAAGTGTTTGGCGAGGAGTGACAGGAATTGACGAAGCGACGACGACGTTGACCTACAAGGAACTGAAGGGAGACCATGCATGGCGATCAATGCACGCACGCATGCTGATTATTAAGTCCTTAACTAGGGCCGGTGAGAGTCACATAATAACACAACCAGATCTGAAGCACCAGATCCACCCTGGAGTACCTTCAACTTAGATCTGAGATCCAAAACATGTTTGGAACAGCTCCACGCGGTGGATCTGAGCCAACTGTGACCTAACAACATCCCACTGCAGCCAGCCATCAGTGGGAGCTTCTCTGTCCCTCATTGTCCCACAGACACCCTGGATCCACATGTCGGAGTCATCTTCTTCCTTCGACTCTAGGAATGTACGGACGAGGCGAAGCAAGCCAGGGCGACTGGAGCTTCTTCTTTCGGAGCTTGTTCTTGCACTTGGGCAAGGCAAGCCAGGGCGGCTGGCGGCGGGTCGGGCGTGGCCGTCGGCGGGTCCAGGCGCGCCTCGCCGTGGGTAGGAGCGCCTGCATGCGCGCGTCTCTAGCTAGGCAAGGTAGGGCAGGTCCAGGTGCGCATCCAGGTAGGGCAGGGCTGGGTCGCCTCGACCGGCGGCGGGGCCAGTGCGGCCGATGGCGTGATCAGCGCGGCCATGTCCAGGCGGGGAGCGCCACACAAGGCAAGCCAGGGTCGCCGTGGCCAGCGGCGGGTCTAGCGCGGTGGGTGGTGTGGCTGGCACGGCTGGCGGCGGCCACGGCCGGCTAGGCAACGGGCAAGGATGGGTGAGTGGGCGTCGGAGAAAGAAAAAAGAAGATTGAACGAACCGTTATTTTCCACTGACGAATGGCATGGTGCGCGTATTTGGCCGAGTCTCGGAATCCATGAGATTTTGGAGCACCTCTTGATGTGCTC
This sequence comes from Eremochloa ophiuroides, assembly GCA_038502445.1. Lineage (NCBI taxonomy): Eukaryota > Viridiplantae > Streptophyta > Magnoliopsida > Poales > Poaceae > Eremochloa > Eremochloa ophiuroides. Next base: position 54,554 of record JAHLJS010000196.1, read on the forward strand.
TAGGAAATCCATAGATCTAGCTCCTAGATCTGGAGTTTTGGCGGATCTGAACACGTGAAAGCAGTGTTTGGGTAAAAATGGGATCCAGAGCTAATTTTTATGGATTCGGAGCACTTGAAGCTATCCGAAGCAGGTCCTTACCCTAAATTCGTTTCTTTGTTGTATTGAATTCCTAGGTCCTTTTCGGTGAAGCTCCGGCTTTAGCTACTTTGTGGATTCATGGATCTAGCTGTTTTTTTTATCTCTTCTCGAATGAATTAGGAGTCGATGAAGCTAGCTATTATTTTAGCTTCACCTCTATGTACTCCCGCCGCCCATAAATAACTGCATTTCTTTGACTTTTATATTTCTTGTTGGACCATTTCGTCTTATTGATTTTTTTTGCAAATAATAAAATAAATAAATCACTATGAAATATCTCTAATGATAAAATAAGTCATAACAAACAAATACTATTTATTAAAAGGAATTTAGATAAGATAATGGTCAAACAAGAATCGTAAAGTCAAAGAAAAGCAATTATTTGTGGACGAAGGGAGTATTGTAGTAAGAGTAAGCTAATAATACAGCCCGCTATTGGTTGCAAGAATTCTTATAGCCTATAACTCAGTCCACCCATATAATAGTTGCATTTTCACAACTAATATATGACCCACTTGTTACTCTCATAGAATTTCTTAGTTCTTATACCGAAGCCGGCTGTAAGCTTGCAATCCGCTTCTCCTCTCTCCTCTCACTCTCTCTTTACCTAAACATTTAATCTTTTTACAGCCGGTTACTGTACATACTCTAAGGAGCTAGAGTCATTTGAATCTGAGCCAAAAGGGTAAAGTGCAATTTCGTGGAAGGAGAAATAAAGCAGCGTCGGAGCAGTTGGGTCCTCTGGTCTGCTGGCTCATTCCTCCGACAGCACCAAACAAAGCTGCTTCTTTTCATGCCCTTTTCCATCGCTAATTGATGATTTAAAATGCTCAATAATACCATCAACAGTCAAGAATATTCTAGAGAACACCAGAGACTCACCTGTAAAAGCAAGACCCACTTGGCAGTTGGATGGGTTCGGCCGAACTGGGGCCTAGTTCGGCTCGAACTTGGCCTCACCCGTCAGCCTCTGTCCTTTTTCGTGGATCCTTCCCTGCCTTTGAGGATGCATCTGGTCCGTTGCTCAAGGTCGGTTTTGATCCGAGGGCTGAGATTCACCTCTTCGGCCTATATATACAGCCCCAGACCCCAGGGTTTCATATGATGAAGATGAGAAGGAGATAGAAGAAGGAGTCTCCTCCGCCAGAGCTTAGGGTTAGCTACTCATGGTTCTATTTTAGACCTAGCTAGCTAGATTCAAGTAGAGTTGGGCTCCGGCTCAGGATTCTGGAGCCATTGTCATCTAGAGGCCGGTAATTCCGTTGTCTTTCTTCTTATTATGACTTTATATTATTTTACTATTATATTTATGTTTATTATGTTCCTAGTTTATTTTAGTAGTACATTGACATAGTTATGATTGATAATAAGTTTATGCATGAGATTGTAGAGCACTTAATTCAATACGCGATTGAGTTAAGTGGTAGATGTTATGTAGGCGTGGTGCTTAGATATCGTTTGCCTACGAATGCACTCCATATGCCGGGTCATATGGTAGTTCACGGTGTGATATTCCTATTGAGTCCTCTGTAGTCCACTCCCCGTATATAGAGATAGTAGAACCTAATAAATATGATGGTAGACTACCTTTGTTCTTATTCTTTTTAAATAATATTCCTTATACATAGATAAAGGGTCATTGTGCTATACATGATTGTAAATCTGCTAGAGTAGATGAATAACTTAGTAAATTAGGAATAACATATGAATTCAATCTCTTAATTAATCTCCTGTTTTGGTTGACTTTAATCATGAGTAGTTACACCTATCTCTGTAGCCATCTTTAGCCTTTGGTTATCACATTTATCTATATTTTATTATTGGCTTACCCCTATTTAAGTAAGTGCTATTTGATTGGTTTTGTCATAAGTAGTGTATTTACATCTATCCACTTCTGTCTACTCCATACCTCCTCCCTATGGTAAAAATATAAATCGATAACCCTGAAATACTCGGGTAAAATGCTACAATGTTATACATTGATCTGTGCGCTTGCGGGTACCTAATTAATCCTATTGTTATATTATTTCAGTCACTTGCTATATAGAATTTTATGAGATCTTTTCGATTCATGCTAAGGTTGACAACCTATTTCTTCTAAGAGATAGAGGTTAAGATTGCAAGTGACTATTTAGCTAATCCAAGTGTCAAGTTAATTCTTACCAACAAGCATTTTGGCACCGCTGCCGGGGATAGAGCTTGTCTCTAACTTGGTGATTGCGTTAAGAAGTGTCAACACCCACGAGTATATCCAACTGTCAAAAGAATTATGATCCCATTCTCTATTATTGATGATGGCCTGAAGATCATCCAGTTGTTCTGAAGCCTGGACTAAGATTGGTAAAAAGAAAGCTCTATTCAATTCCATATTTAGGAAAAATTGAAGAGAGCAGCTTGGCTTTCTGGCAAAAGAGAAAATGTGTGGATACCTGCTCTCTGCAATGTGCCCTGACCAATCATCTTTCCACATAGAAACAGACACACCGGAATTTAGAATGCAACCGGAGAAAGCTTTGAATTTGCCAAACAATTTTAGGACTTCCTTGCACCAACAGGATCCAATTGGATTTCTGGCATGGGGAGGGGTGTTTGAATTGGGATAAAGCTTTGTCCAAGTAAGCTTAACCTAAGGAATGTCAGCATGATTATAAAATTTATCTAGAAATTTCATAAGAAGAGCTGCATTTTGATTTTTAATATTGATGATACTCAAACCTCCTTCCTCCTTAGGTCTGCAGGCTGGCTCCCAAGCAGCAAGAGAGGAGCCCCTTCAGTTGATGTCACCATTGCTCCACAGGCAATTTTTCTAAATCTGTCTATTTGATGAATAACTGATGGTAGGATCACTAGACTGCACATGTAAAAGGTGGGGAGAGAAGAAAACACCAAGTT